>OY776123.1:59725247-59898247 GCA_963675135.1 Galeopsis tetrahit
ACACATATGATGTTCGGTAATAATTTTTGGACATATGTTCTATGTTCGAAAATTTATGCCGAGGATTTTACTTGGGCGAATTTCAAACCCAAAACTCTCTATTGGGAACAAATATTCGAACATTAACGCCATGTTCGAAAATTATTCCCGGACACCACTACGTTGTTCGAAACACATATATAGTTCGGTAATCATTTTCGGACATATGTTATATGTTCGAAAATTTGTTTCGAGGAATTTACTTGGGCAAATTTCAAAACAAAAAATCCTGTTGGGAACAAATTTTCGAACATTAACGCCATGTTCGAAATTTATTCCCGAACAACATAACAATGTTCGAAAATCATATAATGTTCGGCTCTATGTTTCAGACATATGTTCTATGTTCGAAAATTTTTGCCGAGGAATTTACTTGTACGAATTTCAAAAAAATTCAAAAGTGTTTGTTGGGAACAAAATTTTGAACAATTACACAAAGTTTGAAAATTTGTGTTGGACATACTACAATTGTTCGAAAAACATCTTATGTTCGGCCATATATCTCGGACGGTTGTCATATGTTCGAAATTTTATTCCCCATAATAGTGGGTGTACTCATACGAGACTTTGATTTAATAATCTTCATATACCATATAACCTAAAAAAATGTGGGTGTCCTCATCCGAAATTTATAAACCATACAACAATATAAAAATCATTCAATATAACATAACATTCATAAAATAGTCAAGTTACCATACATGTCAAAACACTAAAAAGTATCATTCTAAATTACCAAACTACCATAATAAAAACAACATTGTCAAGTTTTTGTTCAAAATGATACAAAACAAGTAACTTACGTCATCCAAAGTTGGTCAACTAATCTGCATCACAACGTCTTCAATCTTTTGCATTACCCCATCCATTGCCAATGGCTTGTCATTCCTCCACTTGTGCAACAACAAGTTCAACTCAGCCTTTACAAAATCTAGCACATTCCATGACTCGGCCCTACGTGGAGGCTCACGAGGAGGAAGTCTCCTCGTAGAAGGATTTGAAACAAAAGTACGACCGTTGGCGAGGTACCAATTAATATAACCATCACTGCAATCCCACTCTTGGATACAACGCTCACCAAGTCTATCCGCTGTAAGCATGTGTGCATCCCACATAGAAAAGTACTCCTCCATCGCACCCCACACTAGCTTTGTTTTCTTGGAAGTGGAACCGGTCCTCTTAACACGGGCAACAAGCGACTTCTCAGGAACGGTTTGCACGTACCCGCACTGTTTGAGCACTCTATCTGGCATGTACGACTCAACAATATCTCTGCACACATGAAAGTAAGATACGTCCTCGAATGGATGGTTTTCTCGCACGGGACGATATGGATTCCAGTTAACCTACAACACCAAATTAAATAAAAAATGCAACTTTATCTTAAAAACAAATAAACAAAGGACAAATATATTAATTTGGTTCGTAACGTACCTCACTTACTAAGAGGGTATCTAATCTCTCTCTAAAGCCTCTTACTCGGTCGACACAGGGGCCTGTATAAACTTCTGGTGCATAACGCATCGATAGTGGATTCGAAAGGCCAAAGTCTGGATTATGAGGCGGCAAGATCAAAGTCCTGAAAGTACAATATTAGGTCAATATAAAATGAAAAACAAGAAATATTAACCAACATACCAACTTATTTAAAATACAATAATACCTCCAATAACGTAAGGTAACCACCAATCTTCCTACATTTGAACTTTGACGCCATTCCTAATTGTCTATACAAATAGGCAAGTGCGGCGGTACCCTAAGCATACTTTGAAAATCCTACGATGTCCTCGGTATACTACAACCACTGTGCGTGAACACGAGTACCACTTTTGTCAGGAAACAAAGTGGTCCTAAACGTGTACAACACAAACGCTCGTGCTGAGTACAACACCTCGTCCTCGTTGTCCGAGTACATCATGGGCATAAAAGTCTCCCTTAGCCATGCTAGCTTCACAGAACCCCCTCGTTGCCCACTTAATGCTTCCTTGGCTTCTACTAATGATCTACCCAAAAATTTCATCAAACAATCTGAAGCCAAAAGATTATCTTCGGAAGTAGACTTCACCGGGAGACCATTAACTTTCAAACCCGTGATAGAGTGGACATCATCAAGAGTGATAATCATTTCCCCGAAGGGCAAATGGAATGAGTTGGTCTCTTGGTGTCACCTCTCAACGAAGGCTGTGATAAGGTTTTTATTTGAGTTCCTGTAAGCTCCACGTCTAATTTGAAGCAATCTAGATCCTTTGAAAAACCTCCGCCAATGACGCCAAACATGGTCATCATTGAACTCCCAATTCAATAGTTTGGTCACATGACAGTGACACTTCAACACATCTCGCTCATCCTCCAACCATATGTATTTGGCTACATGCTCTTAGAAGCTGGTGAGAAGGGGAGGTGCGGTTACCAATTGCCGACCAACCTTCTCAACTCTTCTTTTTTTCTCTCCCTCATCGTCTCCACCTTCGTCTCCCTCCTCCTCTCCATCTCCGTCTCCCTCATCGTTGCCCTCCTCCTTGTCTTGATTATCTACTTCCAGTTCTTGTGGAGCGGGCTCTTGAGGATTGGAATCTTATGGATTGGGCTCTTGTGGAGTGGCCTCATCGCTAACATGTTGCTTCTTTTTCCTGTTGGAAGTAGTCGGTCGAGCCCTACTACCACCCTCTAAGAAAACATGAACAATATGCCAAAAATATAAAACAATTAGCTTACGTACGAAACTAAATGATGAACAAAGACACCGTGTTCAAAATTTTGTCATGAACATTCATACCATGTACACAACTTATAAATGAAAATTTACTCTATGTTTGAAAATTATTCATGCACAATCACACCATGTTCGAAAATAATATATGAACAACCACTATATGTTCGAAACTGAAACCATAACAAACACGCCATGTTTGAAAATTACTTCTGGACAACTCCTATATTTTCGAAAAATAAGTCCTAAACGACATTTTCGTGCTAAACCATGCCAATTAGATGCCCATAGGTTTATTTTCATCCTAACACATCAAATATTGATACATTGTACTCATAAACATGATTATAACACAAAAAACCATCTTAATCAACACATTCATGAATTAACACCAAATTCAAAAAACAAAACCTAAATCGTAAAACCCTACAACAATGACACGTATTTTTCAATGCTCACCTCTCAAGTGTAAGAGGATCCTCGTAGTAATAAAAGTAAGTGCCCGGTTAAATTATCGAACCACGGGACTAGTTAGCTAGCGTAGCCTTAGTGTTGTGTGTCGACACGTAATTATAGTGATTGAACATGGGGGTGAGCTAAAGACTGAATGTAAAAATCAACGAGATAAAAACTATCTAAGAAAAGCAAGTAAAATGATGATCAAGATATCAAATAAAGAGAAGTAGTGTTCGGGTGTTCATCATTGTGTGGAAAATTGAGTTAAAAGTCGATTTTTATGTGCAATTCATTAGGTGAAACTTGATAGAAGCAATCACGAGTGCATTTGTCTACTAAATCACCTAGGATCGAGAGGATGAATAGAGGCGTTCTTACCCGGGTAATCACACAACTAGGGGGTTCTACTCTATCTAATTAACTAAACTAATCCCTAATTGTGTTTTTCCACTTGAATACTAACAACCAAACTCCTATGGTCTTCTCATTAATCACTCAAATTTTCATTCAAGCAATCAATGTAGATAAATGGGGTTCTAATGAAAATTACCCAACTCTCGTTGCGATAACCCAATATTTACTCAATTCACTCGATTCCCAACCCTCGATTATATTATCTACCCCGATTAACCAACTCTTGTTGCATTAATTGAGTTACACATATAACCTATTAATTGAGTTCTAGCAAATGATCTATCAAAACCCATAAACCTAACCAATACTCCCTCCAATGAATTACACAATTAAAATTAAGCTAATAACACAAATTCCATCATAAATCAAAACACCCAAACACCAACAAACATAGTCAATAACTAAATTAACAAATGAAAATAAGCTTATGAAAGATAAATAATAAAACATGAAATTAAGGAAAAATATCACCTCAAATGGTCTTGTAATCCTCCAATGCTTACATGAAATAAAATACTACATTTAAATATATCTAAAAAATTAAAGAAAATTAAAAACTAATTCATGAGTGGATTGTGGAGTGGAGGAGATGGTGAATGGAGCCGTGCCCTGTTTCTGCGTATCTTGCCTCCCAATCCGCTTCTGTGTATTCTGCCTCCAAAAACAATGAAATGGGTCTGATTAATTGATGACATGGGCATAAGCCCATAATCATTTATGAACTCCAGCTTCTCTTTTAGTATTGGCCCCAATTCCCTGAATGCAAACCCTCACGTATTGGCCCACAAAATAAAAAATGGGCCCATTTGCTTTTCCCCACAATCAAATCGCATGAGCCTGAATGTTTTAAATGACATGCAAGCAAATGGACTGCCTATAGTAATGGGCCGCGTACATGGGCTCAATTCTTGAGCTCAAACAACTCAATTAAATGGGCTGCAAAAATAATTGCAAAACCCAAATAATTTTAACTTTCAGTCTTTTCTTGTTTCGACCCTAGCCTCGTTTTACTCCTCTAATTGACTTCATAAAATAATCGAGGCGTATTTTGCTCCAAAAATGCTCATTTTCCTAAAAAAATAGCAAACAACATACCTCTCTCCAAATCAAGTGCAATGAGTCAATTTAGTGTAAATAATGCACGAAATCCTATAAAATTATGCAATTTAAACACATGAATTTCGAGCAATTTTCACACTAATCAACCCGCCAAACTTAAAGTGTTGCTCGTCCCCGAGCAAAGAAAGAAAATAGAACAAGTGGGAGGATTGCGAAGGAATTCATTCAAGACAAGATAGAATAAGTGGTTGTCAACTTTCTCAATCTAGTCAAGCAATGAGATTGAAATATCAACAAACAAATTCACATGTGTAGGTCCCTAGTTGAGTTAGATAATATTGAGTAAGCTAGGAAAACGTCTAGAGGGGGTGAATAGACTTTTCAAAATCTTTCAATATATCAAAGTACACTATGCGGAATTATCAGATTAACAATGAGCCCAACCAAATTTATACTCAACTAATTCGCGAACACTGTTATGAACACTCTACTAGTCTTGTTCTTATATGCAATTCAATTAAGCAGTTAATCAATCAAACACAAATAAAACAGTAAAGTAAACAACACGAGATTTATAGTGGTTCGACAACTTGTCTACATCCACTCTCACAACTCAAGTCGTGAAATTCTTATTAACTCTTCCAATCGAGTAATGTGTTCTTCTGGCTTAGAGTCCCAAGAAATAAGACTTAGATCTTCTCGATTATATCTCTAGATATATCTTCGATCTAACTAGCTATTTTACAAGTAACTAGCAACTTGAAACAAACAATAAAACTTCTCTATTCAGTAGTAGCCTTCTTGATTTCTTCACTTGTCTTCTGGCTTCACTTTCTGAATTTCCAAACTCTGAGAGTTTCTTCTCTTTGAATACTTCGTAAATTCGCTTCGCTTGAATGTAGAATATTAGTGTATCAGTAGTCTTTAATCGTTGAATACGCCATGGTATTTATAGACTTCCAATCTTCAAGAACATTCTGTTATGTACCTAACTTTTCTTGAAAACTGACTTCTAACTCCTTTTTCTTATCCATCCACGCGTTTCTTCAGTTAATTAGTTATTCCATAACTAACTCTTCAATCTTTATCTTCAATACGCGTTTTTATAACTATCTTCTTCCTTCTTGTCTTGTCTTGTTGCGCACCTGTCTTGTCTCCATACTTAGACAAAATTTCAGTCTTCTTTTGTACTCGATTTGTCTTGCGCAGGTCTTCTTCTGTAGACTTCTGAATAGAACACTTAAACTAGTCCTATCATCTAATCTTTAACAATACTATTACATTACATTAAGCTTTATAAAACAGCTTAGTCATCTTAAGATCTATACAATGATATGTACGAATAATATGAGCTTCTATACAACTTTAATATAGCTCAATATAAATCCTAAACAAATAAACACAGTACTTATAAAATGTACTTGTCTTTTGAATCATACTTATCTTTAGAAACTTTACTAGTGAACTCTACTGATCTGCTCAAGACGACTCCATAACTAGACTAGATCAGTCAACACTTAGAAATTATTCAAGTCTTCTTTTTGGCTTATCAAAACTCATCTTATCTTTTCATCATTTAGGACTTGTCTTAGGATTCATATCCCAACAACATGTTATGCTCAAATCCATGCAAGATGAAGTGCACAATTCACAATTTCCTCACAAGTAAGTGTATCACTCGTCACTCAAAGTGTATATCATGGAATGTATGCTCTCAAAATCAAATCATACAAGTGCACTACCATATGCTTGCCAAAAGTCTCAATCTTCCACCAAATGTAATGTGCTCAATTCATGAATCAATAAGGACTTATAATTTGGTTGTAATGTAGGCTCTTTGATTAGGGTGGGGAAGATTTGGATAAAGTAACTCATAAACTAGTGGAGCAAAAAGTAAAAATGCCTAGCTAGGAACATCTCTAAATTCTCAAGAGGAAAGCTACAATTGATCAAGTTGCAACTTCTAATTCCAAACTCCAACAATTCATTTGTTCACTCTTTCAAAGCACATTCTTCACCACCAAAACTATTGAACTCTTTTGAATTTCAAGCTCTACCAAATTATTGTGCACAAGAGAGCTTTTTTTTTTCATGCACAATTCACAATTCATCTTTTCTCAATTTTTTTTTCTTTTCACTCTTTTCACTTTCCAACCAATTAAAAAAATCCACCAAATTCACCTTTAAGCACAATTCAACCTCATTTGTCAATATTCAAGCTCCACTAGTTCATAGGAAAATTAGGCTCACAAAAGAAGGACAAATAGGCTAAATTTTGTAGGTTGCCAAAGAATACAAGTCAATAGGCTCAAAGTGGCTAACTACGGAAAAATATCATTTGGTATGGACAATTTGACCAAGTGACTATTCAAAACAAAGATGGCCTTATATCACTTTCACAAATCTCACACAAAATGTAGCATCAAACAAGACAATTGACAAGTTCTAGAGCACACAAGCATGAATGATACTCACATGGAAGAAAAATAGACCAAAATGTATGAAAGTCAAAAGGCTCTAAAGCTCACGGGCTTGTCTATCATGAATTAAAAGCACCAAACCAAGCAAGGATCTTCACATAATCAAATGAATAAGTAAGTATCAACCAAACCTCAAAAACCAACAATCACCAACAAGTATGCCTCAAACACTTTCTTCCACAAGATATCTCGTATCCATCAAAGCTTAACAAAACATGGACAAACGGTGCAATAAAAAAACGAAGGTAAACACACGAAATCTCCCCCAAACTTAAATGAAACTATCTAGTTGAATGCAAAGTTTGGAGATGAGTGTGTTACCTTAGAATTTGTCCACCAAGGTAGCTTACCAAAGAAGAAAGCTACCACAACCGTTTTGTCCATTGAACCTTGTAGCACCAAATCACCACAAACTTGAGCTTCACTATGCACATAGCCCTCATCCATGAACACCAACACAACACTCAACCTACAAAACGAAAACTCAACTAAAAGATCAAACAAACTACAAAGCTAAAATAAAAGAAAAGAAAGCAATAAAGAATGGGTTGCCTCCCATTTAGCGCTAAGTTTAACGTCTTCAGGCCGGACGGAAATGAATGAGCTCATCGGAATGGCCAAGGATATCGGTCCTCCTTGCCATTATATTTCAATCTTTTGGCCTCAAAATCAAGGAGGCTCTCATGGATAGTATGCCGATTACTTGCACCTTTCTTGTGCATTTCTATCAATAAAAGTTCCTCTTGCTCTCTCTCTATCATCTTTTTCAATTCCTTTCCTTTTTGTGGGAGGATGCCCAAACTTTTTTCAATTTCTTTCTTTGGATCAAAGTGATCAAGAGGTAAAATGAAATCAATAGAAGAATCAATATCAAAAAAAGTATAAATTGAAGAGTTTAAAGGTTTAAGAATGCTCATTTCACTCTTCAAGTCATCCTGTGATGTTTCTTGATCTTCTTGTGCTTTGTTGCTCGTGTCCATCAAAGGACATTCTTCCTCTTTATCATCTTATTCCATCTCAATCAAGTACCTATCATCACCACAAATAAGAGAAGAAGTATGGTCAATCTCAATATCAAACAAAGGATTATCATGAATACGAGGAAAGTAAGGATCAAGAGACATTTGGAGCGTCTCTTGAACACAAGGCTCTACATCATCAATTGTTTTACACTCGTAGTCTTCCAAATGATGCTTCATAGCACCATGAGTATCCAAAACAATCTCATCTTTGGTAAGCTTGAGAGCCAACTCTCTCGTGCTCATGTCCTCAAATGAATATTTCTCTTCATCTTCATCCTCCTCTTCGCTTGAGCCCTCTTCTTCTTCAATCGTCATGCTTGACTCTTCATAACTAGCCCCACTTGAAGAAGCCATTTGACTCAATTGAAATGCCATATTCTTCATTCGATTCGCAAGTGAGACCATTTGCTCATCCATCTTTTCCAATCTTGCATTGTTGTGAGCAAAAACTTGATTGGATTGAGTCATAAAAGTGGCTAGCAAATTTTCCAAGTAAGCATTTCTCTCATCATTTGGTGCATGTTCACCCGGATCAACTCCTTGTGTGTAAGGTTGCCTTCCAAAGTAGCTTGCTTCCTCAACTTGATCCATCATGTTTGGCCTATCCATCCCTCCATTACTCTCAATGAAGGTATTTAGCAACTCATAAAGATAGGGTGAGGCCTCAATTTTCCCATAATCTTGATAATTGGTGGGAACTTGTTGCATTTGATAATCGTAATTGTAGTTCCCCCAATTATCATAGCAAACTTCTTCTTGATAAGAAGGATAAACCATATCATATTGATCAAAGGATTGATTCCATGAATATTGGTTATATCCGTCCATCTTCCAATGTAGCTCACCTACACAAATGATCAAAGTATCACAAGCACAAGATAACAATAGACCAAATAAAATAAAAATATCACTAGTAATTACGCTAAACTAACACTAAGTTAGACAAAAAACAAAACTAATCCCCGGCAGCGGCGCCAAAAACTTGACACGTATTTTTCAATACTCACCTCTCAAGTATAAGAGGATCCTCGTAGTAATAAAAGTAAGTGCCCAGTTAAATTATCGAACCACGGGACTAATTAGCTAGCATAGCCTTAGTGTTGTGTGTCGACACGTAATTATAGTGATAGAACATGGGGGTGAGCTAAAGATTGAATGTAAAAATCAACGAGATAAAAACTATCTAAGAAAAGCAAGTAAAATGATGATCAAGATATCAAATAAAGAGAAGTAGTGTTCGGGTGTTCGTCATTGTGTGGAAAATTGAGTTAAAGGTCGACTTTTATGTGCAATTCATTAGGTGAAACTTGATAGAAGCAATCACGAGTGCATTTGTCTACTAAATCACCTAGGATCAAGAGGATGAATAGAGGCGTTCTTACCCGGGTAATCACACAACTAGGGGGTTCTACTCTATCTAATTAACTAAATTAATCCCTAATTGTGTTTTTCCACTTGAATACTAATAACCAAACTCTTATGGTCTTCTCATTAATCACTCAAATTTTCATTTAAGCAATCAATGTAGATAAATGGGGTTCTAATGAAAATTACCCAACTCTCGTTGCGATAACCCAATATTTACTCAATTCACTCGATTCCCAACCCTCGATTATATTATCTACCCCGATTAACCAACTCTCATTGCATTAATTGAGTTTCACATATAACCTATTAATTGAGTTCTAGCAAATTATCTATCAAAACCCATAAACCTAACCAATACTCCCTCCAATGAATTACACAATTAAAATTAAGCTAATAACACAAATTCCATCACAAATCAAAACACCCAAACACCAACAAACCTAGTCAATAACTAAATTAACAAATGAAAACAAGCTTATGAAAGATAAATAATAAAACATGAAATTAAGGAAAAATATCACCTCAAATGGTCTTGTAATCCTCCAATGCTTACATGAAATAAAATACTGGTACATTGTACTCATAAACATGATTATAACACAAAAAACCATCTTAATCAACACATTCATGAATTAACACCAAATTCAGAAAACAAAACATAAATCATAAAACCCTACAACAATGACACTAATTTTTCAATACTCACCTCTCAAGTATAAGAGGATCCTCGTAGTAATAAAAGTAAGTGTCCGGTTAAATTATCGAACCACGGGACTAGTTAGCTAGCGTAGCCTTAGTGTTGTGTGTCGACACGTAATTATAGTTATAGAACATGGGGGTGAGCTAAAGATTGAATGTAAAAATCAACGAGATAAAAAATATCTAAGAAAAGCAAGTAAAATGGTGATTAAGATATCACATAAAGAGAAGTAGTGTTCGGGTGTTCGTCATTGTGTGGAAAATTGAGTTAAAGGTCGACTTTTATGTGCAATTCATTAGGTGAAACTTGATAGAAGCAATCACGAGTGCATTTGTCTACTAAATCACCTAGGATCAAGAGGATGAATAGAGGCGTTCTTACCCGGGTAATCACACAACTAGGGGGTTCTACTCTATCTATTTAACTAAACTAATCCCTAATTGTGTTTTTCCACTTGAATACTAACAACCAAACTCCTATGGTCTTCTCATTAATCACTCAAATTTTCATTCAAGCAATCAATGTAGATAAATGGGGTTCTAATGAAAATTACCCAACTCTCGTTGCGATAACCCAATATTTACTCAATTTACTCGATTCCCAACCCTCGATTATACTATCTACCCCGATTAACCAACTCTCGTTCCATTAATTGAGTTTCACATATAACCTATTAATTGAGTTCTATCAAATGATCTATCAAAACCCATAAACCTAACCAATACCCCCTCCAATGAATTACACAATTAAAATTAAGCTAATAACACAAATTCCATCACAAATCAAAACACCCAAACACCAACAAACCTAGTCAATAACTAAATTAACAAATGAAAACAAGCTTATGAAAGATAAATAATAAAACATGAAATTAAGGAAAAATATCACCTCAAATGGTCTTGTAATCCTCCAATGCTTACATGAAATAAAATACTACATTTAAATCTACCTAAAACATTAAAGAAAATTAAAAACTAAATTCATGAGTGGATTGTGGAGTGGAGGAGATGGTGAATGGAGTCGTGCCCTGTTTCTGCGTATCTTGCCTCCCAATCCGCTTATGTGTGTTCTGCCTCCAAAAACAATGAAATGGGTCTGATTAATTGATGACATGGGCATAGGCCCATAATTATTTATGAACTCCAGCTTCTCTTTTAGTATTGGCCCCAATTCCCTGAATGCAAACCCTCACGTATTGGCCCACAAAATAAAAAATGGGGAGTGAAGTGTAAGGAAAGTTTAAGGGAACTTTGGGGTTTTCCACGTGGGTGTCCTCATCTCATTGTGTGTGTCCTCATCTCGTGGGTGTCCTCAATAGGTTGGTGTATGTCTATAACCGCGCCCAATTTGGAGGCTCACGCCTATTTTGATGAAGGGAGAAGCCCATATATATTTACATTATTTTGGGGGTAGCAGCTGAAACATTTGTCCAGGCACATTTACTCAAATTGAAGGGCCCAATTTTTATACCATTTAGTGCGGAGCTTCCATTGGGGATTAACACGACAATAGCCACGGGGGATAGGGCCAACCAATATGCAACAAAGAAAAGAGGCGCAATGCCATTGGGGAGGGGGGAAACCCTCTCCTCCACACTCCACTCCACTCATTGATGAATTACATTAAATACCCATCCCTTTTCCCCTCCCCATGACTCGAACCCAGCATCTAAGGCCTAGGTAGTGGTGCTCTAACCACTTGAGCTATCCCACTTTGTCCTCCACTCCACTCATTAGTTTAACTTTTAATGTCATAGATAGATTTCAATTTAGTATTTAATTTTATGTAAGCATTGTTGGAGGATTTGAAGATATTAAGGTGATATTTTTCTTTATTTAATGCTTTGTTGTTTTTATTCCATGTGTTTGTTTTATTTTGTTAATTTAGTTATTGGTTAGGTTTGTTGGTGTTTGGGTGTTTGAATTTATGATGAAATTTGATTTTTAGTTTGATTTGGATTGTTTGATTCTCTTAGGTGGTGTATTGATTTAATTGGTGGGTATTTATTGATCAATTGCATGATTTCAATTATTAGGTTTATGTTGAAGCATGATTAGTGCAACAAGAGTTGGTTAATTGTGTAGATCGTATAATCGAGGGTTGGGAAAGTGTGATTTGAGTATATATTGGTTTATCGCAACGAGAGTTGTGTAAATTTCATTAGAACCCCCATTAATTTACATTAATTACTTGAATGTGAATTTGAGTAATTGGTGAGGAGATCATAGGAGTTTGGTTTCTAGTAATCAGGTGGAAAAGTATGATTAGGGATTAAATTAGTATAGCTTAGGTAGAATCCTCTAATTGTGTGATTACTCGGGTAAGAACGACTCTATCCTTTCTCCCGATCTTAGGTGATTTATTAGATACATTCTTAGTGATTGCTCTTATCATACATCAACTAATGAATTAAACGTCCAAGTTAAGCTTTAATCGATTTCCACATAATGAAGAACACCCGAACACTACTTCTCCATTTGATCTTGATCATCATTTTACTTGCTTTTCTTAGTTATTATTTATCTTGTTGATTTTTGCATTTAGTTTTAGTCGTTCACCCATGTTTTATCACTATAATTACATGACGACGTACAACACTAAGGCTACACAAGCAAACTAGTTATGTGGTTCGATAATTTAACCGGGCACTTACTTTTACTATGAGGATCCTCTTATACTTGAGAGGTGAGTATTGAAAAATGCATGTCAATTTTTTGGCGCCGTTGTCGGGGATTCGTTTTATTTTTAACTTATTGTTAGTTGAGCGTAATTACTAGTGATTTTTTTTTTTTGTTCCACATTATCTTGTGCTTTTGATCCTTGATCATTTGTGTAGGTGAGCTTAATTGGAAGATGGACGGATATAACCAATATGCATGGAATCAATGTTATGATCAATATTATATGGTTTATCCTCCTCATCAAGAAGAAATTTGCTACGATAGTTGGGGGAACTACGATTACGATTATCAAATGCAACAAGTTTCCACCAATTATCAAGATATCGAAAAAATGGAGGCCTCACCCCCATCTTTGTGAGTTGCTAGAGACCTTCATTGAGAATAGTCAAAGATATGTAAGTAGTGGAGGGATGGATACGCCAAACATGACGAATCAAGTTGAGGAAGCAAACTTTGGAAGGCAACCTTACCCACAAGAAGTTGATCCGGGTGAACATGCACCAAATGATGAGAGAAATGATTACTTGGAAAATTTTCTAGCCACTTTCATGACTCAATCCAATCAAGATTTTGCTCACGAAAAGGAAAGGATGGAAAATTTTCTAGCCACTTTCAATTGAGTCAAATAGCTTGTAGATGTTGTTAATCCTTAAATGCCTTAATATTATCAACAACATCTTAATTTGACCTTCCGAGATTTTTTCTAAGTCTTTTCTGAAATGCTACATTAAATGTTGATCTAAATGTTGTCGCATTTTTGGCAGGATCTAGAAGCTTCTACAAGGATCTGGAACCTGGAAGATTCCAGAACATTGAAGAACATGCTAGAACAGCCTGGAACCATTTAGAACGACCTGGAGCATTCAAGAAGGATCTAGAAAGATCATGGAAGTTGAGTTCCTAAAAAATAGGATCTCAATATGGAAGCCTCTAGAATTAGCACCCCACTTCTATAAATACCGATTGAAGGCTTCTCAATCCAGTGTATTCTATTCGATCAATTTCCTAGACCGAGCGTTCATCCCTGTTAGGAATTGTGGCCAGTAGTTTTACCTTTTAGATCATACGAAGTATCCCACCCGTATGGCTGTGTGTCTTCTTATCTATTGAGAGTGTAATCATAGATAGACTAGGCATTTCGACAGTGTATACTTTATACACTTAGTTCGTTTTTAGAACAAGGCACCTGCCTCGTTTGTAGTTTCAGTTGTGAAGGTTATTGCTGTAACATTTCACACAACATTTGTACTTGAAGATAAGTATTGAATTTCTCCGTAAGGCTCGCATAGATTTTTATTTATAAAATCTATGTGAAAAATTATTTCCATTGTGTCACGTTTGTTTTTAGTGTTTCAAGTGTTCCGCTGTGAATCTTAATTTCTGATATTCTGTTAGAGTCAGTGTTGTACAAATTGTCACAACATTTAGTACAACATTATTCTACTTAAACTTAAACACTTCATACCAGCACACTTTCAGTTGGTATCAGAGCCGATACCTGACGACACTAGGTTAGATCTTTGGTCAAGTGTGTTTTTAGTGTAGGTTAGCAATGGAAACACATCACATATCCACTGCACTTAGGCACCCGAACATATTATCCATATTTTAAAGCCTAAGTTGTGCATGTATATTAAGTCGATTGATAAACGTGCTTGAAGGACTGTACTTACAGGTTATGATATACCATAAATCAGAATTACAGGTCATGAAATACCATAGATCCAAATCATCACATCAACACCAGAAAGAAGGAAAAGTCAAAATTCAACCAAGGTTATCAAAAAGTGAAGGTAAACCAAGGTATGATCTTTAATATATAAAATCAGTTCAATGCATGTTCTAAATATGGCCTTTATGAAAACTAATGTGTCAATATTAGACTTAAGCAAAAAACTGAATTTTAGTGCTACCTTAAATGATGAATTTGATGAATCAAAAGATGTTGATTTTGCTTTTTCATACCAAGATTGATTATGATGATTCTTTAGATGATAATCTGGATGATACAGATTCTGATGTTGCACCTAATGTCATAACATTTATGGTAACATCAAAACAGAGTCACCCAAATTTGAACTATTTTAATGGGTTTGTTGATGATGCAGGTATAAGAATTGATGATTCTAAATATCAAAAGTTGTTAGATGATTGTAAATCTCAGAAACTCACTCTTAATTCTTTGAACAAAGAGAATGAGAATCTGAAAGGGACAATTACGAAGCTAGAAGTCATACAATCCAGAAGAGATTTTCGAAGTTGGTAAACTGAAGGAGAAATTTATCACCTCTACTTTAAGTTTCATAAAATTTTCTTTGAGTACTTCTGATATATATGTTATAGCTATTTGGTAAATCTGATAATTGTGATATATGTTATGATGGTGAAACTGCTTCTATTTCTAAGGATTTTGAAATTACTGTGAAATTTGTGAAGGCAAATGTTAAAACATTTATTGTAACATCTGCACAAACAGATTCTCACAAAGTCAAAAAACATTGAAAAGAAGTTTGTATGTCATTATTATTTCAATAATTGATCATATTCTTTCTTACTGCATGAAAATGTTTGATGATCTGAGGTTGAGAAAATGTTACCCAAAAAGATGTCACATCCTATGAAACATTTTCAGAAATCTGCTGTTACTTATAATGTTGTTCACACTTCCTTGAAAGCATGCTTACTTGGTCAATAGTATTTTGATAGTGGTTGTTCTAGACATATGACAGGTCGTACTGATTTCTTATCTGATTATGTGACCTTGAATAGTGGTAGTGTTACATATGGTGGAGGTTCTAAAGGAAAGATTGTTGGAAAAGGAACTTTGAATGTTGAAGGTTTTCCTAAGCTTAAAAATGTCTTACATGTTGATGGCTTACTTGCAAATCTGATTAGCATTAGTCAACTTTGTGATGATAATTTGCATGTGAAATTTGATAAAGATTCATGTTATGTTCTTAATAAAGATGAAGTCTGTGTCATGACTGGTACTGGGTCAGCTGATAATTGCTATCTTATTGGAACAAATATGTGTAACTTGTCAAAATATGATGAAAATGTCTTATGGCATCAAAGATTGGGTCATGCAAATTACAGAGCAATGAAAAAACTAATCAAAGCAGATGCAGTAAAAGGAATTCCAAAACTGAGGTTTCACAATAACACTGTATGTGGACCATGCCAAAAAGGTAAGCAGGTAAGAATGTCGCACAAAATGCTGTCACATTGTACTACACATCGATGTTTTGAATTACTGCACATGGACTTGATGGGTCCTATGGAAACTGAAAGCATTGGAGGAAAAAGGTATTCCTTTGTTGTGGTAGATGATTTTTCTAGATATACCTGGGTAGAGTCTTTAAGAGACAAATCTGAAGCATTTGCTGCATTCAAAATTCTTTATAAGAGGTTCAAAAATGTGTTTAACTTGAAAGTTGGTCGTATTAGAACTGATTATGGTAGGGAATTTGAAAACAGCATGTTTAATGATTTTTGTGACAAAAAGGGTATCTTGCAAGAATATTCATCTCCTAAAACTCCACAACAAAATTGAGTTATGCTTACATCCAAATGTCTTGCTAAGAAATTTTGGGGAGAAGCATTGAATACTGCATGTCATATTATTAATTGGGTTTTTATTCGTTCTGGCACAAGTCAAACACCTTATGAGATCTTGAACAACAGAAAACCAAGTGTGAAATATTTTCATGTATTTGGTTGTGTGTGTTATATTTTGAATGATAGGGATCAACTTCATAAGTTTGATTCTAAGAGTGATAAAGGTTTCTTTTTAGGCTATTCTAGAAATAGTAAAACTTATAGAGTATATAACCTTAGAACTAACACTGTTCAAGAATCTGTTAATGTTGTGTTTGATGATGATAAAGGTCTTACAGATGACAAAGATGAAGAAGATGTATCACGGGTTACTGACACTTCTGAGAATACACTGAAGTCTGAAAATGTTGCACCAAATGTTAACACATCTGGGTCAACATCTACAGAACAGACAATTGTAATTTCACAGAATGACCAGTACGTTCCCAAAATGAATCCTTCTTCAAGGATAGGTAAAAGTCATCCTTCTGACCAGATCATAGGCGATGCTACAGTTGGAGTGCAAACAAGAGGAAGAGTAAGATCAAACAAGGTAGATGTGGTAAGAACAATATGCATGTCCTTTATGTGTAATGTTGTAAATGCTGAATGCTATTTATCTGAAATTGAACCTAAGAGTGCTAAAGAAGCCTTAACTGATGAAAACTGGATTAATGTTATGCATGAAGAACTTGGTCAGTTTGAAAGAAATGAAGTATGGACACTTGTTCCAAGACCTAGTCATACTAATGACATTGGAACAAGGTGGATATTCAAGAATAAAACTGATGAATCTGGTAATATTGTTAGGAACAAGGCTAGGTTGTAGCACAAGGTTACACCCAAGTTGAAGGAGTTGATTTTGATGAGACTTTTGCACCTGTTGCTAGAATAGAATCTATTAGATTACTGCTAGCTATTGCATGTTTTATTGATATTAAACTTCATCAAATGGATGTAAAGGCTGCATTTCTAAATGACATATTGAATGAAGAAGCATATGTTGAACAACCTATAGGATTTGAAGATCCACAATATCCTGATCATGTATATAAACTTAAGAAAGCTTTGTTGGTCTTAAACAAGCTCCTAGAGCATGGTATGGTAGGCTTACTGACTTTCTTTTGGAATATGGATTTATTAGAGGAGAAGCAGATAGAACTTTGTTCATTAATCACACTGAAGGAGATTTACTTATTGCTCAAATATATGTTGATGACATTGTGTTTGGTTCTACTTGTGATAAAATGTTGAGTAACTTTGTTGAGGCAATGACTGCAACATTTGAAATGAGTATGGTTGGAGACTTGAACTATTTTCTAGGTCTTCAAATCAAACAGTGCAGTGATGGTATTTTCTTCTCCCAGAGTAAGTATGCTAAGAACTTGGTTAAAAGATTTGGTCTTGAAAATTCAAAACCAATGAAAACTCCTATGGGGTCTTCTTTGAAACTTTGCAAAGATAGTGTTGGAACAGATGTTGATCCAACACTTTACAGATCCATGATAGGAAGTTTACTATATTTAACCTCTAGTAGACCAGATATTATGTATAGTGTGTGTGTTTGTGCTAGGTACCAAGCTAATCCAAAGGAATCTCACCTGAATGCTGTGAAGAGGATTATCAAATATGTTTCAGGTACAAGTGACCTTGGAATCTGGTATACTAAGGACACCAACAACATTTTTATTGGTTATAGTGATGCTGATTGGGCTGGAGACATAGATGATAGAAAGAGTACGAGTGGAGGATGTTTCTACATGGGAAACAATCTTGTATCATGGCACATCAAGAAACAGAATTGTGTTTCACAATCCACTGCAGAATCTAAGTATATTGCTGCTGGAAGCTGCTGCACACAACTCTTGTGGCTGAGCAAGATGTTCCATGATTATGGTATTGAGAATGGTATACTTACTATCTTTTGTGATAATACTTGTAGGTCCCAAAGTTGAGTTTAATATTGAGTAAGCTAGTGAAAATGTCTAGAGGGGGGTGAATAGACTTTTCAAAATTCTTTCAATATATCAAAGTACAATGCGGAAATCAGAATATAATAATGAGCCCAATTCTAGTTTATACTCAACTTATTTCGAGAACTCTGTTATGGACACTCAACTAGTCTTGTTCAGATATGTATGTCAAACAGTTAATCAACTAAACACAAACAAAACAGTAAAGTAAACAACACACAACGATTTTATAGTGGTTCGACAACTTGTCTACGTCCACTCTCACAAACCCAGTTGTGATGTTCTTATTAACTCGTCTAATGGAGTAATGTGTGTGTTCTTGTAGCTTTAAGTCCCAAGAAATAAGACTTAGATCTTCTCGACAACACTACCAAGTGTTTCTTCGATCTTACTAGTGATTTACAAGTATCTAGCAACTTGAAACAGTAAATTAAAATAAAACTTCTTTATTCAGTAGCAGTCTTCTTTGATCTTCACTTGTCTTGCGGACTTGCTTTCTGAACTTCAAACTCTGAGAGTAACTTTCTTCTTTGAATGCTTCAATAATGCTTCAGTAATCAGTATTGCAGTTTTTCAGTAGTATTGAATCGATCAATTCCATGAGGTATTTATAAACTTCCAATCTTCAAGAACTTTCAGTTGTAACCAACCTTTCTTTAAAACTAACTCTTAACTGATTCATTATCCATCCACGCGTTTCTGTTGTTAATTAGTTATTTCTAACTAACTCTTCAATCTTATCTTTACACGCGCTTTTGTAACTAACTTCATCCTTCTTGTTATGTTGACTTGTCTTCTATGCGCACCTGTCTTGTGTAGACTTCTTCTTCTTCTTGTCTGGTCTCGCGCAGTCTTCTTCAGTAGTAGACTAATCTAATCCTAACAAGACTATTACATTTACATTAAGCTTTATAACATAGCTTAGTCAACTTAGAATCTATACAATGATTATAAACAATTACATATGAAAATCATGAGCTTCTATACAATGTTTAATATAGCTCAATAACATCCTAAACAATTAATACAAAGTACTTATACCACGTACTTGTCTTGTTAATACTTAAACTTTTCTTTTTGAAACTTAACTTGACAATACTTGTCTTGTGAACTCTACTGGTCTATACAAGATGACTTCTTTAACTAGACTAGATCAGTCAACACTTAGAAAATATTCAATCTACTTTTGGCTTATCAAAACTTCATCTTTATCTCTTCATCATTTAGGACTTGTTCTAGGATTCATATCCCAACAATACTAGTGCCATTAACATTTCTAAGAATCCTGTACAACACTCACTCACAAAGCACATTAGCATAAGACACCATTTTATGAGAGATTTAGTAGAGAAGAATATTGTTAAGTTGGAGTATATACCTACTGAAAAACAAAATGCTGACATCTTTACTAAGACATTAGACCATGAGAGATTCTCCACATTGAGGAAATCTCTTGGCATGAGCACTATCTGAAAAGAATTCGGATGGATGTATAAATTTGGGACAACATCATGGGTTGTATAAATTTTATAAGTTGAATTTATTTCTTACTTAGTTAAATAATTCCTTTTTAAAATATCTACGAATCTAAGAACCTTGGAGTGCAAAAATAAACGTCTTACACCTCTCAAATGCATAGAAATGAGAATGTTATTAGCATACTAAAAGATGTACCAAATCACTGAGTAACTATGGAGCACGGAGTTCACTACTATGATGCCTTCTTTTCAAAAGGTGATATTTGGTAAAAACATCAACATATTTGTAATCCATTAAGTAAGTATGTGGCACGGAGTTCGCTACTACGATGTACTCTACAGGAACAATGGATCAATACAAATTAGATGCTATAACACAAAAGAAAAAATATGGTGCAACACAAATGAAGCAAAATCATGTAAAAACCGTGTTGAGGTGTTTGTAACAGTTTTGAGCACAACATTGCCTGATTCGAATTTATTTTTATCTGTTGTAATTATTTAATTATTTATTGAGATTCATTTTATTTATTTAATTAATTACTGACCCACATCTACTCCCTCCGTCCACCAAAAGTGTGCTCGTTTCTTTTTTTGGGTCCATAAAAAACGTGCTTATTCTATTTAAATAGTTAACTTTTGAATATTTTTTCTACTTTACTAACAAGATTGAGTATTTGCCAAATATATTTTTTACTCATTAAATTAAATATATTTTTTATAATTAAAATATGATTTTTTTAAAAACATATATAAAAAAAAGTGAGCACACTTTTGGTGGACAGAGGGAGTATTTTTTTTCCAGATTATGCGATTTTTATTCTAGAAGCTTCTTTAATTTTAATTAATTTAATTAATTGATTTTTCCCACTAATTAACCATGATCTAGGTTGTGGCTAATAATGTGGAGCATTATCAAAATTTCTAGATTAATTCTTCTATTTTATTTTCTTAACATCCAACTACATTATTCTCTCTATAAATATCGAACATAAGATGCCATTCATTTGCTAATTGTGATTTCTGAATTTGTTGAGTACTAAGATTGCATAATTGATTTTTGGTTGTGTATATCTCAAAGAAGTGTGTGCAAATTCCCATCCTATACCTTGAAATTCCAACCGCCTAACTTAAATGGCTGGAAGAAACTCGAAATCCTCACAATCTCACTCTAATTCAAAAAATTCATCACACTCTCGCACAAATCCTCTCGAAATTCTTGCTTCCGTGGCTTCACAACACTCAACCTCATCAAATGCTGACTCGAATGTTTCTGCAACACCATCAACAACCGCTCCCACTCCTCAAACCACTCCTCAAACAAACTTTCCTCAAGATGCAACTGTCGAACAGGTCACTAGGGCTATCGAAGAGGTGTCTGATACTCTTCGAACTACTGGTCATCTGCCCGTGATGACTTTTGGAGATATCACTGTGGATATCTCAAGCTATTTGGCTGATCAAACCGCCCAAATGGCTTCTGCTTCAAAAAGCCCCAAATCACCTACTGTTCATAAACCGCAAACTAAAAATATTGAAGCTTCTGTTGAAGAAGAAGCTACTGCTACGTCTGACCCTGAAGACGTTGAAATGGAGGAAGCAAACATCTCTGAAGGTACAAACTCCGCACTCTCTGTTTCAGATGAATCTGCCCCCATTCCTCTCAAGAAGAATGCACAGAAAGGCAAAAGACAGAGAAGCCCTGTACGAAGAAGGAGATCAAACCGCGTATTCACTCGTGTGGAATATTCTGAATCCATGAGGAAGAAGAAGAAAGTTGGAACTGATGCTGGTGAACCCATCCAAGTGTTCACAGATTCTGAAGAAAAAGCTCGTGTTGTTGCTGAGAAACCCAAGAAAGCAAAGACTGTTGTTGCTGAGAAATCCAAAAAGAAGGTTGTTGCTAAAGAGAAAGGAAAAGGAAAGTTTGTTGCTGAACCAAAAGGCAAAGAAAAGATGATCATTGAAGATGAACCTGCTAAATCAGATTCCAATTCTGATTCTGAGAGATGCTTGAGAGACATACTGCAGTCTCTAAAGAAAAATGCTGAGCATTATGCTGCTGCAAAGGAAGCTGCACCAGAACCTGAAGATGGTGGCAGTGGTGATAACTCTTCCAGTGCAGATAGCAGCCCTGATCAGAGCTCTGGTAAAAGCTCTACACCAAGCTCAGATGACCTTGTGTCTGAAGAGGAAGGTATTTCTGATTCTCTTGAAACTCTAGAGAATAGGTTGGCCATTTATTCTAAGAGAAAACTGTTGATAGAGAAGAGGATTAATATACCTGACTTTGATAGTAAAGGCATGATTAGTTTCTTAGAGGAAAGGAATTTGATGCATGCTGTGAATTTTGGTGAATCTTTCTTGACAAATTGGGCCTATGAATTTTATGTCTGTATGATAAAGAGCACTGGTAGGAGATCATCTAGGTGGTATGGGACTGTTAATTTTAGGGGGAGGGATGTACCTTTTACTCCTGAATTGATAAATGAGTTTCTGCAAATTCCCAATGTTGAGGTGGATGAAGAACCTGACATGGATGTGGTTATTTCTGCTATAACTGGTGGTAGGGTAGTTAAGTGGTCTAGACAGATGCTAGCCAAAGACCTCACTTCCCTACATTATGTGTTATACAAACTCATTATCTACAACTGGATTCCCACCACAAACACTACCAAGATCACAAAGGATCAAGCTGTTTTGATGTATAGGATTTCTGTGCTTAAGAGATTTAATTTAGGCCTTACAATTTTCCAACATATGATGAGATTTACTGGGAGAGTTTCTGAGAAAGGCAACCTACCCAATCCTGTTCTGATTTTCAATTACTTGAGGCATCATGGATTTGTTGCCAAGAACACTGATGTGTTGAGGGGGAGAGTTCCATTATTGGCCATAGCTCCTGCCTTACTCACTGGGGATAGAGTCATTGATCTGCCTTTGATTGCTCACCACCACCATTGAACTCAAATGTGGTGATTGAAGAGATGGCTGCTGATGATGGAGTTCCAGCTACTGCTGATGCTGGTGATGGACCTGATGCTGGAGATGCTGCAGTGACTGATGTAGTTGCACACCTTGCATCTACCTACTTTGTTGATGAAGGAGATGATGATGATGCTGCTGAGATGGAGACCTTGTATGGTGATCTCCATAGAGGAAGCTGCTAGACAGGGGGAGATCTGAATTCCATAATGGCTATGGTGCAGGAAGATGATGCTGCAGCTGTTACCACAACAATATATGTCATTTATTCAGTTCAATCTCTGTATTAATGTTTAAGTTTGAATTCTGAAATTCTGATACACTTGTTATTTATTTTCTAGATGATAGGATGTTTATTGTTTGCAACTTGCTTAATTTGTTTACAGATTATCATGTGTTCTACTGCAGGTTGTATAGTGTTAGTTTCTTTTCTTTTTATTTTTTTTATTTTTGCTCTATTGTTTGTTTTTGTTAGTGTCTTACTTAGATTCTAAGTTAATTCTTCCAGTTCAACTTATAATCTTAGTAAAGTTACTTATGTTGTGAATAAGTGTAGTGTTTATACTTGTTCTATTTTGGATAAAATTTATCTTGATCTTATGGCACGGATCATTGTAAAATTATCCTTGATCTTCATTTGATTTGATCCAACGGTTACAACAGGTATTGTCTTGACTAGTGCTTAGCAATGATGTCAACCTCAACTAAGTACATAATATTGAGTATATATAGAAATATATGTGCATCAGGTGTGTTGTAGTCGAAAGGTCAAATTGGGGGAGATTGTAGATGTTGTTAATCCTTAAATGCCTTAACATTATCAACAACATCTTAATTTGGCCTTTCGAGATTCTTTCTAAGTCTTTTATGAAATGCTACATTAAATGTTGATCTAAATGTTGTCGCATTTCTGGCAGGATCTAGAAGCTTCTACAAGGATCTGGAACCTGGAAGATTCCAGAACATTGAAGAACATGCAACAGCCTGGAACCATTTAGAACGACCTGGAGCATTCAAGAAGGATCTAGAAAGATCATGGAAGTTGAGTTCCTAAAAAATAGGATCTCAATATGGAAGCCTCTAGAATTAGCACCCCACTTCTATAAATACCGATTGAAGGCTTCTCAATCCACTGTATTCTATTCGATCAATTTCCTAGACCGAGCGTTCATCCCTGTTAGGAATTGTGGCTAGTAGTTTTACCTTTTAGATCATACGAAGTATCCCACCCGTATGGCTGTGTGTCTTCTTATCTATTGAGAGTGTAATCATAGATAGACTAGGCATTTCGACAGTGTATACTTTAGACACTTAGTTCGTTTTTAGAACAAGGCACCTGCCTCGTTTGTAGTTTCAGTTGTGAAGGTTATTGCTGTAACATTTCACACAACATTTGTACTTGAAGATAAGTATTGAATTTCGCCGTAAGGCTCGCATAGATTTTTATTTATAAAATCTATGTGAAAAATTATTTCCATTGTGTCACGTTTGTTTTTAGTGTTTCAAGTGTTCCGCTGTGAATCTTAATTTCTGATATTCTGTTAGAGTCAGTGTTGTACAAATTGTCACAACATTTAGTACAACATTATTCTACTTAAACTTAAACACTTCATACCAGCACACTTTCAGTTGGTATCAGAGCCGATACCTGACGACACTAGGTTAGATCTTTGGTCAAGTGTGTTTTTAGTGTATGTTAGCAATGGAAACACATCACATATCCACTGCACTTAGGCACCCGAACATATTATCCATATTTTAAAGCCTAAGTTGTGCATGTATATTAAGTCGATTGATAAACGTGCTTGAAGGACTGTACTTACAGGTTATGATATACCATAAATCAGAATTACAGGTCATGAAATACCATAGATCCAAATCATCACATCAACACCAGAAAGAAGGAAAAGTCAAAATTCAACCAAGGTTATCAAAAAGTGAAGGTAAACCAAGGTATGATCTTTAATATATAAAATCAGTTCAATGCATGTTCTAAATATGGCCTTTATGAAAACTAATGTGTCAATATTAGACTTAAGCAAAAAACTGAATTTT
Organism: Galeopsis tetrahit; assembly: GCA_963675135.1. Taxonomy (NCBI): domain Eukaryota; kingdom Viridiplantae; phylum Streptophyta; class Magnoliopsida; order Lamiales; family Lamiaceae; genus Galeopsis; species Galeopsis tetrahit. Next base: position 59,750,265 of record OY776123.1, read on the forward strand.
AGTGCTACCTTAAATGATGAATTTGATGAATCAAAAGATGTTGATTTTGCTTTTTCATACCAAGATTGATTATGATGATTCTTTAGATGATAATCTGGATGATACAGATTCTGATGTTGCACCTAATGTCATAACATTTATGGTAACATTAAAACAGAGTCACCCAAATTTGAACTATTTTAATGGGTTTGTTGATGATGCAGGTATAAGAATTGATTATTCTAAATATCAAAAGTTGTTAGATGATTGTAAATCTCAGAAACTCACTCTTAATTCTTTGAACAAAGAGAATGAGAATCTGAAAGGGACAATTACCAAGCTAGAAGTCATACAATCCAGAAGAGATTTTCGAAGTTGGTAAACTGAAGGAGAAATTTATCACCTCTACTTTAAGTTTCATAAAATTTTCTTTGAGTACTTCTGATATATATGTTATAGCTATTTGGTAAATCTGATAATTGTGATATATGTTATGATGGTGAAACTGCTTCTATTTCTAAGGATTTTGAAATTACTGTGAAATTTGTGAAGGCAAATGTTAAAACATTTATTGTAACATCTGCACAAACAGATTCTCACAAAGTCAAAAAACATTGAAAAGAAGTTTGTATGTCATTATTATTTCAATAATTGATCATATTCTTTCTTACTGCATGAAAATGTTTGATGATCTGAGGTTGAGAAAATGTTACCCAAAAAGATGTCACATCCTATGAAACATTTTCAGAAATCTGCTGTTACTTATAATGTTGTTCACACTTCCTTGAAAGCATGCTTACTTGGTCAATAGTATTTTGATAGTGGTTGTTCTAGACATATGACAGGTCGTACTGATTTCTTATCTGATTATGTGACCTTGAATAGTGGTAGTGTTACATATGGTGGAGGTTCTAAAGGAAAGATTGTTGGAAAAGGAACTTTGAATGTTGAAGGTTTTCCTAAGCTTAAAAATGTCTTACATGTTGATGGCTTACTTGCAAATCTGATTAGCATTAGTCAACTTTGTGATGATAATTTGCATGTGAAATTTGATAAAGATTCATGTTATGTTCTTAATAAAGATGAAGTCTGTGTCATGACTGGTACTGGGTCAGCTGATAATTGCTATCTTATTGGAACAAATATGTGTAACTTGTCAAAATATGATGAAAATGTCTTATGGCATCAAAGATTGGGTCATGCAAATTACAGAGCAATGAAAAAACTAATCAAAGCAGATGCAGTAAAAGGAATTCCAAAACTGAGGTTTCACAATAACACTGTATGTGGACCATGCCAAAAAGGTAAGCAGGTAAGAATGTCGCACAAAATGCTGTCACATTGTACTACACATCGATGTTTTGAATTACTGCACATGGACTTGATGGGTCCTATGGAAACTGAAAGCATTGGAGGAAAAAGGTATTCCTTAGTTGTGGTAGATGATTTTTCTAGATATACCTGGGTAGAGTCTTTAAGAGACAAATCTGAAGCATTTGCTGCATTCAAAATTCTTTATAAGAGGTTCAAAAATGTGTTTAACTTGAAATTTGGTCGTATTAGAACTGATTATGGTAGGGAATTTGAAAACAGCATGTTTAATGATTTTTGTGACAAAAAGGGTATCTTGCAAGAATATTCATCTCCTAAAACTCCACAACAAAATTGAGTTATGCTTACATCCAAATGTCTTGGTAAGAAATTTTGGGGAGAAGCATTGAATACTGCATGTCATATTATTAATTGGGTTTTTATTCGTTCTGGCACAAGTCAAACACCTTATGAGATCTTGAACAACAGAAAACCAACACTACAGGAAATTTGAGAAATCGCGACGACAACATTTCGTCACAAAAGCATCATTTTTCGTCACAAAATGTGTTTGGCGACAATTTTTCTTCGTCGCAAAGAACGTCGCTGTATGTGCGTCGCATTAGGTAAATGTGACGTTATTTAAATTCGTCATCAAAAGTTATCTTTTGGTGACGCTAAAGTTCACTGTCGCTATATCACTCCATCTATGGTGACGAATAAACTGTCACATTTTACATCTAGTTTTGTCACTAAATATGATTTTTCGTCACTAAAAATTCAACTTTACATGACAGTTTCATTTATTGTCACTAAAATATTATTATTTAGTGACGATTATCCATTTCCTATCAACTTTTTCAAATTTTAATGACAAAATTTTCATCACAGTTAGATTAACTATTTCGTCATAATTTATATAATTCGTCACCAAAAAGTTCGACTTTACATGACTATTAGATTTATTGTCACTAAAATATTAATCTTTAGTGACGATTTTTTTCATTTTCGACCTACTTTATTAAATTTAAGTGACAAAATTTTCGTCGCGATTAGATAAATTATTTCGTCACATTTCATATGGTTCGTCACCAAAGAGTTTCACTTTAGTGACGAATTTTTAGTCGTTATTATATGTATCTATATAATGACGACACAATGCGTCACAAAAAGGTAATATTTAGTGACAAAATATTTGTGGTCGCTAAATAGTCTAGAAATGATGACGAATCAATTTTGTCATAATAAATATTATTTAGTGATGAATGCGATAATTGTCACTAAATTTGTAGATATAATGACAAACTATATTTTGTCTTCTTATAAATATTTTGTCACAAAATAATTACGCTATTGTTACGATTTTTTTATGGTCGTCGTATATTTATATGTCTAATGACAACACAAATTCGTCATTAAATAATAATATTTTAGTGACAAAATGACAATTGTCATTACTAATTAGTATATGGTGACAATGCCTTTTGTCATTAGTTAATATTTTACCGTGACCGAATAAATTGTTATGAAATGACTTTTTTATTACAAATTTGGTTGAATTTATATATGGTAATACATTTATAGACGAAAGATATTATTGCGATGAACTAGTTTCAGTACTAAATTATAATAATTAAATATTTACAATAACCACTAAATTGGAGATGGTAAATAAATTTAAATTGATATATAAGATAAGAAATGCAATGAACGAAGTTGTGCCAATATTTAAAAGCAACAAATATAAAAATAAATAAAAAACTATTCTTCTATATCGTAAAGGGCTTATCACTTTCTCATCCAATAAATTCACAAGCTTGTTCATCGTGCCTTTTATATCATTCACTTCTGCATGGAGTGCACTCGTGCGACTTTCAGATGCTTTCAACTTTTCTTTGACTCAAGTAGTTCCATTTACAATTGATTAAAAAGCATCATCTGAAACATTACATCCGCTAAGAGGCTTTGGACCATAACCAAGCTCTTCTGTATAAACAGTGTGATGGCCTAGGAAGAAATGCAATGAACTAAGCTGAACCAAAAGTTAAAAGCAACAAACATAAAAAAAAAAAAAAAAAAACTATTCTCCTAAATGGTAAAGGGCTTATCACTTTCTCATCCAATAAATATACAGGTTTGTTCATGGTGCCTTTTATATCATTCACTTCTGCATGGAGTGCACTCGGTGCGACTTTCAGATGCTTTCAACTTTTCTTTGACTCAAGTAGTTCCGTTTGCAATTGATTAAAAAGCATCATCTGAAACATTAGGTTCACTAAGAGGCTTTGGACCATAACCAAGCCCTTCTATATAAGCAGTGTCATGGCCTAGAACCTTAAGAACAATTTCAGCTAAACATTTACCAATTCCTTGAACACATTCTTCTTGTTTCTTTATCATTTTATCCTATTTTATCATTGATATCATAAAAAAAATATTAATTAGAATCAATTGTAATAAAATGAAATCTCATATGTAGATGCCTACATAACTTACCCTCTTTAGCCTCATCTGATTTCCAACTGTCTTTCTGTGAAGAATGTGTACGGACATACAACTCAATCCTATCACACTCTTCCCCATTTAGTTCATGTTTAGACTGCAAGAAATCAACAAATTAAACTAGATCAAAGTTATAGATCGTAACACCACAACTGTCCACAAGGTAAGCACCAGATACCAGAGAAACAAAATATAGTTTAAAGTTCTTTAAATTTTAGTCCTTTAAATTTTTACGCAAACATGAAAAGCTTGCTTGCAAAATTAATTTAATGGGAAATCTCCATTATCGAAATAATACTTGGTCTTGCCTAATAATGCCTTTCTCTAATCGGGAAAAGGGATATTTACTAATATATATATATATATATATATATATATATATATATATAGGTGGGTATGAGTAGTACCCCAAAAGGTAGAAAGGGATTTTTATAGTAATAGTACTAATCAAATACGTAAAATAAAAACACCAAGCCACCATCTAATGAAAATTAACAAACTACAGTATAGGAATATTCGGATAACATTCCATTCTACATAGGTGCACGAATGATTACTCAAACCATTTGCTCCCACCTAACTCCTAATAATATCTATTAACTGAGAATTAAGGTTGTGTCCACTAAATCACTTCGAAGATATTTTAAAATAAGATAATTATGCATGTGAACCAACTAAAGCAAGCAACACTTTCCAAAGTGATTTACAGCAAGTCAGTTATGTAAGCAAAATTCGACCATGAACTAGCAATTAAACACTATTGAAGCATGAGAAATAGTTACTTGCTATCCAATTCTTAATTACAGAAGCCATTTAAATAAACATACTACATATACATACTATCAGATTCGCATAAAGCATTAGTTAATTATTAAACTACTGAGAGTAGGCAGTTTGTAATACTCACAATTTCATGGCTCCTAATTATAAAAGCATTTCTTCCCGAAATAGATATATTAAAAAACTATGCATACTCGACTCATAGTCACAAACATGATTACCAACTCGACTCACAGTCGCAAACAATTAATCTAGTTACATTTTTGTAATTTTATAGAATGGACAAATAAGAGTAACAAACCATATTTATCACAAAAAGAAACAGAGAGGCATTTAGCTGATACTTGAAGATAATAAAAAAAATAGATCAAGGTAACATAGACAAACTATCAAAGTTGTTCAAGAATTATGATTACCTAGGGGAAAAAGATGCACGCCTAGATCAAATTATAAACTTATATATACACACATACGGTTTCTATGCACACCCAGATCATATATATATAATCATTATAGAATATAAAATTGAAAACTGAAAATAATAATTTTCCATTAGAAATTAGAGGGAAAACTTTCAATTTACGCAATCCACACCATATTAAATAGCAAATGATACCACATAAACAAGTATGAAACTGTTTTTAACGAGGATTCATTAGGAGAAAGAGCTAAGAAACTAGGTTTTGGATCTTCAAACACAAAGCTTATAGCTACATATCAAGAGATTTAAATGATTGAATCTTTTTATAATGAAAAACAGAGATTCATATGTAAAGAACTATGAGATCTAGTTTGTTGAATACATACAAAAATTCAATGTGTAATTACACAACAATTTCAGAAACCCAAATAGAATCAACTTTGAAACCTAATTAGGCAAACCAAGATTCTTAACCCATACCCACGTACAAATCAAGATTATTAATCCCTATTCTGCATAAATTAAGATTTTTTAACCCTATGTGAAGCTGAATCTCAGATTCTCAATTGGCTCTGCCGTTGCCGTCAAATATGCACACTCTAAGCAACAAGCATGTATATTTAATATTGAGAGAGACAATATTATCAAATCTGGAAATTTAGAGAAAGAATTTACAATGCTTTGAAATGAACAATAACCTCCAATATAATAAAAAGAAAAGGGTAAAGTAAAGAGATGAGAAGGAAATACCTTGAATGTGAGAGATAGCAAAGGTTTTCTATAAATGGGAGGGGCCAGAGTGAGAAACACGAGATCCTATTAAAGAGGATGAGATCCGATTGAAGCAGACAGTGAAAATTCTGATGATAGTGATCAATGATCATCTTCTCCAAAGAAAAGGAAACCAAAACGATTGTCAGAAAAAAAAAAGGGAAAAACTATATGTCGCATTATTTGGATATTTTATTATATGTTGCATCAACGATGATCACTTTGATTAATTCCAGAGGTTTTCTGTAAATGTCGTGAGAGGAATAAGGGTTGCGTTGTGAGGGGGAATAGGGGGGTTTCTGCAAATGACGTGAGTTATTTGATATATACAGTTTAGAGAACGGGGGGATGGATACAAATGGAAGGAATTACTTGAGATTTTCAGCGATATTCTTCAGATTTATTGCTTGTTTCACATATTATTATAATATATTTATATGGTATTAGCAGGATAGAAATCTAATTTTTAGGAATTTCCTAATTAAAATTTTGAAAAAGTCTTCAAAATAATTTTTAAAATCCTGACTGAAATTTTTTGGCTCCTAAATCCTTTTGGTTTGGCTCAAATTTCTTTATTGATTTAGTTAATTATTGTTTTTTTATTTTGAACATATAAATTTCCATTTATATCATAGAAAAACACATATTCTTTTTACCAAAATATTTGTGTATATAATAAGGTTGAGATTTGTAGTTGTATTACTAATTGATACGGCATAATTAACGCTATATTTTATGGAGAAACGAAAACACCTGAAAAACTTGTGTTGATCTTGAATTTGGACAATTGATCACATTTTTTTCAAGTTGAATTCGGTTAAATTCCATCGTTTAAGAGATGAAAACTATTTTTTATATTTTTCGATATTATTTAAAAAAATTAATTTCTTCGAGGACCTTTTTACAATTTACTGGTTGATCTAATTAAACATTAATACATTGCAATTCCAACTTAAAGGTCACCATTTGGTTCATGGATCATTAGCACAAGATGAATCTATAAGACGATTGGAGGTTTACAATCAATTATCTTCCAAAGAGCGTGAATCAATATGAACAAATGTCGACTCCATAGAGAAACTATAGTTGTAAATAGTAACTTGGAGAATTGAGAGCTTTAGACAAATGTGTTGCACTTGTGCTACTCTCAACTATTGACCATATGCTAGTTTGCACCTCTTTGTTTCGCCTCGCTATCTACCTTGTAGACAGGGTATATAATGAACTTTTCAAAATCATCTTGAGATACATATGAGTTAGTTACATTGATCGGAACTTGAAGCCACAAACAATTTCACTACACGAGCTTTTCATGACTAGAACCAAAGAAATCTGAAAGACATCCCGATAATAGCTCGCATGACCATCAGACGAACTGTATGGAGACTTTGACAAACTCAAGTCCATGTCCGCACATACACATGTTCTCAAATGAAAACTCTCGTTGTATGATAATATATCATACAAACAAGTTCTATGTTACTAGTTTAAAGTTTCAATGTTTTCCTATACCATAATAAAACAATAGTTGTGATTAAGCTATTAGATAAATTTCAATACGTTTTAGTATTCTCAATTTATATCAAACTTTTGTTCGGATGTATTTTACTACGTAATTAATGTGTTATATAATCACTTCTCCAATGTCTTATCTCATAATACTCTAATTTTATTAATTTATTGAAATTATTACACAATATTAATTTTATTAAAAGTGTTCTTAAAAATACAAAATATTCTCAAACAAAATTACATATGCTTATGTATTTTAAATATATATAAATAATTTGAATACCATTAAATAAAACAATTTAAAGAAACAATCTTATCATAGAAAAATTGGCGGGGAAAATTGGTGCTCCTAAAAAAAACGCGCACTTGGAAAAAGGATTTGAGAGAAGGCAGAGAGGGAAACGCAACTCCTCAATCCTAAATTCCAAACCGTGTGGCATAAACGATCATCCTAAATCTCACACTCATCATTAAATTCCTAACCCTAAACCCCAAATCTGCCGCTGTGCCGGGAAATTTTGGTGCTTTAAGGAAAAAATTGGCGCTCATAGAAAAAAGGATATTGCTCATAAGGATCATTCCAAAGTATACAAGTTCAAAATTGGGGTTAAAGGGGAACATTGGCGCTCCAATTTGATTCTAAATCATCGAGGAAGTAGGGTAGAAGCGCAAATCTGGACTAGAGTATACCTGCAGGTTCAATAATGAAATGAATTGTCATTTGTTCAAAGAGGTGAAATCGGTAGTGACTAGATTTCTTCTGTAACAAAAATGTGTTGTTGAATCATGAATGTTAACTGCCCCTTGTCTATCTCTGTTTTTGCCGGTGATTTTTAAATATGCATAGTATCTAGATTGAAGTAGATTTTAGGTTATATATTGAAATCTGGTTTTCATTGTGTTATAGTAGCAAATCAGGATCAATTCGTTCTGAAAAAGCAAAAGATGTTCGTTCGTTAGTTCTGTTTTCATAAATTGTGAAAGTAGATTTATCTGCTTCTCTTAATTCTAATCAAACGTGTTAATCTATATATATATATATATATATATATATATATATGAACCTAAAATAACGGAAACTACTTTTATAGAAGGAAAAGGTGAAAGAATCAGTGGTAGTTTCTGAAGAGGTGAAAGAATCAGTTGTTGATGGGGATTTGCAGAAAGCAGTCCAAACTGATTGTGTAAGTTTAGAAAAAAAGAAGGCGGAAATTGAGAAGAAAAGAAGAAAAGAAATTGAGGTGGAAATTCTGATAAACATGTTTTGGAGCCTTCAAACACTGAAAAACCTTCAGCCAAGGAACCAGCTTCAGTTGCAGAGAAGCCTAAAGCTCCTCAACAAGACAAGTGATAATACAATCTGCTGCAAGAGGCTTTGAATTATGATGAGTGACAAATTTCATTTCATTATTTATTTAAATCATCTCATTATTTAGTATACCATAAATTCTAAATGGTCAGCTGATTGATGATGTATGCAGTACTTATGGTTTTGATATCATGGTTTTCTTAACATCTTTATACCTAGCCTACATTAGGAATGCCCTGTTGAAACGTATAATGATGATGAAGGGTTTGATACGAGTCTTAGCAAGCCTCGTTCTCTAGAGCACCTTCCTTGTACTAAGTTTGTATAGGTAAGAGGTATGCTGACTAATATGATCATAGTTTCTAGTTAGTAAATCTCGATTTTATAGTTCATAAGTATTAAATAAATCTACTAGCTCTCTTACATGGGCCTGGTTGCTGCAGGTGGAGTGACCCATTCAAGTTGTCCATATAAATGTATATCTGACAAGTACAGGACACTAAGGCGCTACACACCATTTGAGGAGCTGATATATACATTTGGAGGCCGTTGTCCCTTTGCCTTTCTATTGTTCTGTTTAGCCATGTTCATGTCTCTAATATTGAATACTTTGAGAATCAAATTTATTGGATCAGGATGCTCATATGGTGGGGCAAACTCAATCATGCATCACGATGATCAACAGTCTCATTATCTTCTTTCATTTTTCTAGGTCCATGAGGCCAAGGCAGATGAAACTCAGGTTGGGTCCTAATACGTTTAGGGAACCTTGTTATCTTTCTTACTCATCTCCTGCTGCAATATTTGAGATCGTGTAAGAATATTTGTTCACTGTCTACTTTATTACTGCAGTGCAAAAGAATGCAGCTAGTATTCTAAAGATATTATGTCACATATTTTAAATAGCTCATGACTGGTTTCCCCTTTACCTTACCAGCTTTTAATATATATGTTACTGATTTATGATCTAGTTCAGCTAATTGAAATGTGAAATTAATAGTTGTAAGTTGTCTACAGTCTTAAGTTTTCTTTCTCTTTTGTTCCATCATTTGGAGTTTTAGGTATCTTTTCTTGCTTAAGTCGATAATTTTGTTCTTTAAGCTGAATTTTAATTCTCTTTGAGCTGATTATAAAAATTCAATGCTTGGACCTTGTGTTTTAAAATTCCTTTTGGTAGTTTGCTTTGAGATTTGTTACAGCCCATATGCAACATTTTCTAATTAGCGGATTTTGATTTTTGCTTAGCTCATTACTCATTCTTTTAGTCGTGTGGGCTTTTGGGCCTTTTATTTTGTATTTCCTTCCGGGATGTGGCTCCCCCTATTTTCAGTTTTCTTTTATAATATAAAACCAATTCAGTTTGTACATTTATTTGAGGTTGAAGGCATGTTCCCTAATGGGTTTACTTGCATTTATATTTTTTGGACTCAATATATTTTTTCTTTCTTGTCCAAGATTTCTATGATCACCAGCCATATTGTTTTGGCACTGCAGGTATGAAGAATCTTTTAACAGATTTATTGAGGAGATCAATTATGTTGCTACATATGAATGGTGGGAAGGGTCAGTGCATATCATATTTTCAGTCCTCACATATCCTTGTGCTTGGTCCTGGAAACAATGGTGTAGGAGGAAAAAAATTCAACAGCTACTGGAATTCGTCAAGTCTGGATTGACTATTCTTATTTAAGGTCTTGCAGATCATGTGTTCTATACAAAAGGAATGAAGGTTAGCCCTAATATGTGTTAGGGATAAGGATTACCCCACCAGTCTCAGAATGAACCTGGCCATTGCCGCCGGTTACTAGAAAGCCACCAGAAAAGAAGTCAAAAATCCAATTGGGTGAAAAAAATATTCTTTAATTTCAAGATGAGTATTTGTGATGATTGGGAAGAAGTAAGAGGCGTCCTTAAGTCCCACTGCCATCAAATTAGTTAGATGGTTACTATGAAGTTGTCGGTTTTCTGTGTTAGGGAATTGTTTGGGGGAGAATTCTTTTCGGAATGAAGAAAATAGGAGAGCTCTCGACGGCGAAAAATCCAATTGGGTTTGCCATGAATATAGGTTGGAAGGAAAATTCTATCATCATAAACCAGCTAAGGTAATTAATTAATTATTTTTCTAACAATATAAATACAGTGCAGTAATTGTTTCTTATAAGTCTATTTTTCTTATATTTGCCACATTGAAGACAAAATTGTTCTTGAATCTAGCTGCTCAAACTTTGGTTAGGGAATAATATTTTTTATGTTGTGATAATTTGACAAAATAGGTTATAAGTAATGTTAACTTTCCTTTCTACTGTTCAAGAAAACAAAGATCAAAGTTGGATTAGTTAATAGTTAGCATGGATTAGATATCCAAGGATTATATTATTTGTTTTATTGTACAAGGCAGGGATATTATGAAAGTAGTTGTCACTATCACTTATTGGGGTTAACTACTCTGTTATTTTCTCTAGTTATATAATTATTGAATGTGGGGATATAGTGTATTTAAGGTTTTATCTAACAGTACCCTTGAGTTTACTATGAGAGGCTATTCTTCTTAAATGAAGACTTTGTAATTAGCCTTCTCATATAGGTGTGTGCATGATCTAAATGAGGTTTTAGAGTTTTCAGTTTCTTACTTTTATTGGGGATAATTTTGGGTGCATTTTACTCTGATAATGCAAAATACTTAATGTTGTGTTTTTATCACATATTGAATTTTCTTTATTTGGTGGATTGAAAATGAAAAATGTCATGTTTATTCCTTGTTTAATTTTTATTTTGTGTGGCATTGAAAAATGTAGGCTTTGACAAGGCATTTGCCACCAAACAATTATTTTCTACTAACAAAGGTTTGCAATGCATACCTAGAAACATTTTTGTTTAAAAGTATCATCTTTATATACTGCCCAGAACTTCATGAAACATTTTAATCCTAAAGTTTGAAAATTCTTCTGTCGTGCAATTTGAACATCCACTTTTTAATTTTTTACTACTCTTATATGACATCTATTTGCAACAATTTAGATGTAATATATGATTAAGTTTGCTAATTTTTCTTGTATAGATATTAATATACTGGTACTTGATTACTTTAGATGATACTATAAGTGACAAATATTGGGTGATAGTGATAAAGTGTCCATGTTAACGGTGACTTCTGTAATTTATAATTTATTTTCATGATTTTGTTTATTTAATTTTGACTGTAGACAATAAATATGTGTTTTAAAAGTTTCAATGGTTGGGGGTGTGATTGAAAAGGAATATACGAACTAATACTATACTAGTTAAAAACTAATACGACATTGTATGTGAACTAATACTATATATATTTTTTGAGTATTGTGCTACTCAAATAGATCATGTTCAGCTTCTACGTGTAGCTACAAGATTTTCAAAAGCTTATTCAATTGAAAGTAAAATTAGATTTTTGTTCGTATCTCTAGTGTTTGGTGTATGTCTGGGCTGAAATGCTACTAAATACTTATATATCTTCTCTACGTTTGTTTAAATTTATGGGTAATAAGTGTTAAACAATTGGTGAAATGAAGTTATTTGACATTATTTTAATATACAAATTAGTTAGAACAATTATTTTTTTCTTATATGATACATGAGTGACAAACAATGGATGATTCTTTGTTATTTTTGTAAATCTATTTTCATTATTTACAGAAAACAATTCAAACTTAATAAAAATCACGATAAGAGAACTACAAATTTACGAGAAAAGAGAAGAAAATATACACCTTTTATTGGTGTTCACCATAACTTTTATTTTTTGATCATCACTAAGATTAATCACCGTGTATAGAGTGAATTTTAATTGGTGAAAAAACATGGGTATATATATTTATTTAATGAGGGTAGTTTAGACATTTTTTATTAGTATAAAACTATATAAAAAATTAAGTGAGTTCATTTATAAGAAAGGTGGGTGTCAATGTCCGGCGTCTTGATAAAATCGTCACCAATTATTAGTGACAAAAACGTTGTCACTAAATATTTCAAATAATTAAAGACGAAAAATAGTATCGTCATGAAAATATATGTTTTTATGACGTTGAATATCGTCATCAATTATTATTAAAATCGTCACCAATTATTATTGTGAAGAAAATATATTGTCAATAAATATTTTGAATGAATTAATGACAAAAAATAGTATTGTCATGAAAATATATTTTTTATGACGTTAAACGTCGTCATCAATTATTATGAAAGTCGTCACCAAATATTAGTGTGACGAAAATATTCTGTCACTAAATATCTCGAATTATTAATGACAAAAAATAGTATTGTCATGAAAATATATGTTTTTGTGACGTCGAATATCGTCATTAAAATCGCCACTAGTTAATTTTGTGATGAAAACATTTTGCCACTAAATATTTCGAATAATTAATGATGAAAAATAATATCGTCATGAAAATATATTTTTCATGACGTCGAAGGTCGTCATCAATTATTATGAAAATCGTCACCAATTATTAGTGTGACGAAAATATTTTATCACTAAATATCTCAAATAATTAATGACGAAAAATAGCATTGTCATGAAAACATATTTCTTATGACGTCGAAGGTCGTCATCAATTATTATGAAAATCGTCATCAATTATTAGTGTGACGAAAATATTTTGTCACTAAATATCTCAAATAATTAATGACGAAAAATAGCATTGTCATGAAAACATATTTTTTATGACGTCGAATATCGTCATCAATTATTATTAAAATTGTCACCAATTATTTTTGTGACGAAAATATATTGTCACTAAATATCTCGAATAATTAATGACGAAAAATAGTATTGTCATGAAAACATAGTTTATATGACGTCGAATAGCGTCATCATCATGACGTCGAATTTCGTCGCCATTTATTACTGAAATCGTCACATATTATTATTGTGACGTATTTATTAACACCGTCACGAAATATACAAATTTGTGACGAAAAAAATCACAAAGGGTGACAAATTTAAATTTTGTCACAATTTCTAGTATTTTAATGATGAAAAATAAAATTCGTCGCGTTTAAGTAACAAATTGTGAAGATTTTTATGGCGTCGCAAAAAAATTCGTCACAAAATATGTGATTTTCTGTAGTGCAAGTGTGAAATATTTTCATGTATTTGGTTGTGTGTGTTATATTTTGAATGATAGGGATCAACTTCATAAGTTTGATTCTAAGAGTGATAAAGGTTTCTTTTTAGGCTATTCTAGAAATAGTAAAACTTATAGAGTATATAACCTTAGAACTAACACTGTTCAAGAATCTGTTAATGTTGTGTTTGATGATGATAAAGGTCTTACAGATGACAAAGATGAAGAAGATGTATCACGGGTTACTGACACTTCTGAGAATACACTGAAGTCTGAAAATGTTGCACCAAATGTTAACACATCTGGGTCAACATCTACAGAACAGACAGTTGTAATTTCACAGAATGGCCAGTACATTCCCAAAATGAATCCTTCTTCAAGGATAGGTAAAAGTCATCCTTCTGACCAGATCATAGGCGATGCTACAGTTGGAGTGCAAACAAGAGGAAGAGTAAGATCAAACAAGGTAGATGTGGTAAGAACAATATGCATGTCTTTTATGTGTAATGTTGTAAATGCTGAATGCTATTTATCTGAAATTGAACCTAAGAGTGCTAAAGAAGCCTTAACTGATGAAAACTGGATTAATGCTATGCATGAAGAACTTGGTCAGTTTGAAAGAAATGAAGTATGGACACTTGTTCCAAGACCTAGTCATACTAATGACATTGGAACAAAGTGGATATTCAAGAATAAAACTGATGAATCTGGTAATATTGTTAGGAACAAGGCTAGGTTAGTAGCACAAGGTTACACCCAAGTTGAAGGAGTTGATTTTGATGAGACTTTTGCACCTGTTGCTAGAATAGAATCTATTAGATTACTGCTAGCTATTGCATGTTTTGACTAGTGCTTAGCAATGATGTCAACCTCAACTAAGTACATAATACTGAGTATATATAGAAATATATGTGCATCAGGTGTGTTGTAGTCGAAAGGTCAAATTGGGGGAGATTGTAGATGTTGTTAATCCGTAAATGCCTTAACATTATCAACAACATCTTAATTTGACCTTCCGAGATTTTTTCTAAGTCTTTTCTGAAATGCTACATTAAATGTTGATCTAAATGTTGTCGCATTTCTGGCAGGATCTAGAAGCTTCTACAAGGATCTGGAACCTGGAAGATTCCAGAACATTGAAGAACATGCTAGAACAGCCTGGAACCATTTAGAACGACCTGGAGCATTCAAGAAGGATCTAGAAAGATCATGGAAGTTGAGTTCCTAAAAAATAGGATCTCAATATGGAAGCCTCTAGAATTAGCACCCCACTTCTATAAATACCGATTGAAGGCTTCTCAATCCAGTGTATTCTATTCGATCAATTTCCTAGACCGAGCGTTCATCCCTGTTAGGAATTGTGGCCAGTAGTTTTACCTTTTAGATCATACGAAGTATCCCACCCATATGGCTGTGTGTCTTCTTATCTATTGAGAGTGTAATCATAGATAGACTAGGCATTTCGACAGTGTATACTTTATACACTTAGTTCGTTTTTAGAACAAGGCACCTGCCTCGTTTGTAGTTTCAGTTGTGAAGGTTATTGCTGTAACATTTCACACAACATTTGTACTTGAAGATAAGTATTGAATTTCGCCGTAAGACTCGCATAGATTTTTATTTATAAAATCTATGTGAAAAATTATTTCCATTGTGTCACGTTTGTTTTTAGTGTTTCAAGTGTTCCGCTGTGAATCTTAATTTCTGATATTCTGTTAGAGTCAGTGTTGTACAAATTGTCACAACATTTAGTACAACATTATTCTACTTAAACTTAAACACTTCATACCAGCACACTTTCATAGCTTCTTCAAGTGGGACTAGTTACGAAGGGCCAATCAGGTCGATTGATGAAGCGGAGGGCTCAAGTGAAGAAGAGGATAAAGGCAACACTCTTATTGAGGATAGAGATGAAGATGGACATTCATTTGAGGACATGAGCACGAGAGAGTTAGCTCTCAAGCTTACCTAAGATGAAATTGTTTTTGATATTTATGGTGCTAAGAAGCATAATTTGGAAGATTATGAGTGTAAAACAATTGTTAGTGGAGAGCCTTGTGTTCAAGAGACATTTGGAATGTCTCTTGAGCCTTACTTTTCTCGCATTCATGATAATCCTCTATTTGATATTGAGATTGACCATACTTTTCTCTTATTTGTGGTGATGATAGGTACTTAATGGATATGGAAGAAGGTGATAAAGAGGAAGAATGTCCTTTGATGGACAAGAGCAACAAAGCACAAGAAGATCAAGAAACATCACACGATGACTTGAAGAGTGAAATGAGCATTCTTAGACCTTTAAACTTTTCAATTTATACTTTGTTTGATATTGATTCTTCTATTAATTTCATTTTACCTCTTTATCACTTCGACCCAAAGAAGGAAGTTGGGAAATATTTGGGTATTCTTGGAAGAAAAGAAAATGAATGGAAAGAAAGGATGAAGGAAGAGCAAGAGGAAGGCCAATCGATGAAAATGTGCAT
Organism: Galeopsis tetrahit; assembly: GCA_963675135.1. NCBI lineage: Eukaryota > Viridiplantae > Streptophyta > Magnoliopsida > Lamiales > Lamiaceae > Galeopsis > Galeopsis tetrahit. The sequence continues at coordinate 59,766,438 of OY776123.1, forward strand.
GAAAGATGCAAGTGATTGGCCTACTATCCATGAGAACCTCCTTGATTTTGAGGCCAAAAGATTGAAATATAATGGCAAGGAGGACCGATATCCATGGCCTTTCTGATGAGTTCATTTGTTTCCGTCCGGCTTAAAGACGTTAAACTTAGCGCTAAATGGGAGGCAACCCATTCTTTTATTGCTTTCTTTTATTTTATTTTAGATTTGTAGTATGTTTGTTCTTTTTGTTAAGTTTTTGTTTTGTAGCACTACAAGAAAACAGTCAAATTCCAACGGATTTTTACATTTTTTCCGTTGGAATCAATGATTCCAACGGCAATTCCAACGAAAATACGACTGTTGGAAAAGTGAGCGTTGAAATTTTAAAATTCCAATGAAAATTCCAACGGAAAAAAATTCCGACGGTACATTCCAACGGATTGTGAACGTTGGACTTTTCACCTATTGAATTTTTTTCCATCGTATCTTCCATCGACAAATCCAACAGTAATTTTCAGTTGGAATTTTTTCCAACAGATTTTTGACCTTTGGAATTCTAGTTGTTGGAAATGATACGACGTGAATTTCTACGATAATTCCAACGGAATAAATTTCGTAGGAATTTTTATTCCAACAGACAAGTACCGCTGGAATATTCACCCATTGGAAATTTTCCATCACAAATTTCATCTTCAATTCCAACTGTTATTTTCCGTTGGAATTTTTTCAACGAATATTGGTCATTGGAATTTTAATTGTTGGAATTTATTCAAGTCAAATTCCGATGTAATTCCAACGGCATTATTTTAATGGAATAAAAATTCCAACGAACATGTACCATTGGAATATTCACTGTGAAAAAATGTTAATTGAGGATTCCGATGTCAATTCCAATGGTATAATAAATTTCCAACAAAGGTAGGAAATTATCAAATATTAATTCCAATAATATTTTTTCTTTGGAATTTATTAAAAATAATATATAATTTTTATTGCTATATTAAAAAGCTCTATCAAAATCATTTAAAATTACACAACCTAGCAATACAATTCTAATATATAATCAATTTCAAAAAATATATAATTACTTTAAAGTCAAATACAATCTAAAATAACTAACGTCATAATAAAATGAAGTGTTAATCATCCTTTCAATTTACATCACTAACAAAAATAAACTAATATTATAACATAAAGATTAACTTCTAGGAATCACCATCATCATCAATAACAAGTGCACAATCGCCCTCTTCATTCTTATTATCACCATTTTCTATGTTTTCACCATCACGAGAAGACACACCTAAGAAAAGGCACCTAAAAGGAGGTTAATTCACTCTCAACAGCAGCCAAACGAGGTCTTAAAACTTGAACTTCTGAATTGGTAGAATCGGTAGTACTAGTCCTACTCCTTTTGTTGGATCTTGAACTTGAAGATTTAAAGAAAGTTGTTTCTGATTCAAAGATTGTAGAATTATCAATCTCATCTTCAACTACACCTTCAGACATCTCACTGGTCTTCAAATTTTTATATTGATTCTGCATGCAGTTTTCAACAAGTATCATATATTAGGTTTTGTAATGTAAAATACAAAAAAAAATCTATATACATATATAATAATATTTAGATCCAAACAATTCAACTTTTCTTTTGAAAATACTTACATAAACATAAGCTCTAGAATTTCATCATTGACCAACTTCTTAATTATAGTTTGAGCTTAAAAAAAACTCAAGGATGGCAGCATGCCATCTCTCCCCAACTTCATCTCCTAAATTAGACACACATTTGATAATTCTAAGTAAATTTAAATATATATACAAATTTCAGTTAATTAACATAACTATACTTACCAATTACCTTAAATGCTCAAAAATAAAAATAGCAACCATCACTATTAGTTGATATGCTCTTATTCTACTCATATGCGGAAGAAAGCAGGACCTATCTCACATTTGATTTTAAGTGTCCCTTTGGATTCCTTCCTACGAATATCAGCCAAGCTTGTACGCACATTTGATGTCAAACTTCAAGATCCCAACTACAACAATTTTACCAAAAATATCAATAATCGTAAATTTATAACAAAAACAAATTTAAAGCAGAATATCAAACATAAACGATAGTCACCAATTTATGTCGGTCTTACCAAATCCAGCCTCTCGAGTGGAGAACATGTTTTAGCACCCAACAAGTATAAATTTATAATGTATTAAACCTAAGTATTTAATTGATCCATGTTACAACTAATATCTATAAATAATTTAAGTGATGTGTTTTTATCAACCAAAATCTGTAGATCTTACTACTATCAATTAAAAACAAATAGGAATTCAACATTAATTATGCTTCCTTAAAACACAAGCTGGTCACTAAAAATCTCAATTGTGATTTCTTTAAATCAAGCGAGCCATGGAAAATGGCAAAACAAGAATAAATTCGATTAACTTCAACTAATGGCAAAACAGTTGGATCTATAGTGTACTTCTAATAGTATCATAATACATTTATGCTTATGCATACTCTACATTGTCTACATACCCATATAGAAGTAATATAGCAAAAGAAAGAAGTAAAAGAAGTGACATGCACAACTATATGTTCTATCCCATTATCTTTGATCTATATTTAACTTTTATTCTTGGAATGCAAAATGTGAAAGAGTGAATGAGATTTGTTAAGAGGCTTGATAGGTTATGAACTGTTGTGTTTATTTTTTCATCAAAATAAAATAAATAGCTTTACAGAAACAAGTCCTGAATTTTGGAATAACAAAGGCCTATTTTAGAACGAATGGCTGAAAATTAGATTGAATTAATGAAGTGACAGATTGCATTAGAAATTCATATTAAGCCATGTTAACCAACACTTCTGAAATAATTAAACCTTTGAATAGAGAAATATATTTTTCACACAGAATTGTGTAGAATATATATATATGTATTGATGTCATTCACACGAGTAAATAACTATAAAACTTTACAATATCTAGAAATGCTAATGGCTGAGAACATTCAGGAGTGAAACTCATCAAGTTTTAACAAAACTTTTAAACAGGAATTCTAACCCATTTTCTAGTTTTGAGAAGGAAACATACATCAACAAATTTTATAATTTAATTTCCTTGTAGCTTAGTGTTTTAGGATATTTTGAGTATGACTTAATCTTTTGAGACTTCACCTGTGAATGATTTAGGTGTTGAAAAAAACTAAAACTATAAATCGTTTATGAAACAATACATACAAAACATCTAAGAAACAATTAAGCCATCAAGTATAACAAAGGTCCAACATGTAACCTAATCAGTTTTAAGTCAAGCTTAAAATACATAGAGGTCAACCACAAGAAAAATGAAGTCTGACAAGAAGCAAGGATGCTCATAAAATGAAACCAACCTAAATAACACATACAAAAAAAATATGATAAAAACTTTCTGAAGCTTTATGGTTTTATTTTGTCTAAGCAAAGTGAATGTGGAGAACAAGGAGTAAATCTGTTGTTTGTAATAATATCTCAAGTGTATTAAAAATATTACTCATATGTATGACTTTAAAGTTCATTGACTTAAAAATATTAATCATGCCAGAGGTGATCACTCCATGTAGAGAGCATGTAGTCAGTTAGATTCACGGTCAGAGTAATTCATCGAGCAGATAGAGGGCGTGAAAAGAAAGTTATCATGCATACTAAAATACTTTATGGTACCTGATTCTGTTGTGGAGAACAAGAAAATAGAGATCAAAGACACGTTCAGAATCAAAAGGACTGAAACAAAAATAAAAATCAAGACAAATCAATACATAATTGACTTGTTGTGAAACTTAAAAAAAAGGAGAGAACAAAGAAGAATTACTTGTCACTCTGTTGATCCACACAATTGAAGTGAGCAGTTTGGAGAGATTTCGAAATATAAAGCACTGAAATAAAAATCAAAACCAATTAATACATAGTTGAAGGAAAACGACGACTAAAATATTAACAAGTTCCAAGTCTTGTATCAGAAGGAGGGTATATTACTTGTTGTTGTTTGGCATACACCCCTTGCTCCTCGCTTTCCCATGTTTCCATTACTCGGTGAAATTCCTTCGTCGCCGCCGCTGCGGGCGAAGAAAAGCTATTTGGAACCGTTAAGCGTTCCATCTCCGCATATAAGGGGAACCGCTTTAGCGGATCGGCAGGATCTAATCCAAGGTGCTCCGAGTAACTTTACAGAAAATTGAGTGCATCATAGTTTATCGAACACTCTGTTGATCCACACGATTGTAGAGAGTGGTTCTAGAGGGCTTTGAGAATAAAATCAAGTTCTCGAACTGAAACCGAAAAGACAATAATAATGAAATGAAGTTTTTCTAAATCGAAAATCAATTTCGTGGGAACTTTCTTCCTAATCAAAATTTGAAATTCCCCTAAAAAAATTTGAAATACATACTCGCCCGCCAACTCTTTTGGCTCCCAAAAGTTTTTTTTTTTTCGCATTTTTTCAATTAACTTGTAAAATACTCCGTACTGTTTTTATTTTTGTACGTAGGTATTAAACAGTTTTTTGCTTTTATACTCATATAACATAATATATTGTCATCAAAGAATTATCATGCTTTAAATTATTAACATCAAATTTAAAAAAGAAAATTGCAAATAATGATTAAATTCGTAACGTTATGTACATGTGACTGAATTCTCATTATATACATGAATAATGATATTATTTTATTAATAATTTGAAGATTCATTATATATATCTTAAGAAAATTTTAACACTTTTAAATCTAATTAACCAAATGCACCTAATTCATTCTAGGTTTGGTTTGTGATTTAAAGATGGAAAAAACTTTTATAAGCTCGAATTCAGGTGATTTTTTTTTTCAAGCATTATTGTTTTACGTATAAATTATTATGGTTATAAATACAAATTATTATTGTTATACATGTGAGGTGACACTATTTAAAAGTTAAATATTTTTTAAGATCATGTTCGATAGCTTAGATTAAACTTGGATTAATTATATATTATCTCTTATAAGTTAAAACCAAGTTCAAATAAATGGTAAAGTCTAGTATGCACTCGAGTGCATGTTGTGCACCCTAGTCTAAAGAAAAGTGTAAGTTATTAGGGGTAATTAGTATATTGGACATTTCACCTATAGAAACTAGAAATAAAGACAATAAATTTTAAAGTTAGGAAGAAGGACAATATGATTTATAAAAGTACAGTTTTATCCTCCGTTTAAAATAAAGTCAAAATTTGAATATTCAATTAAGATAAAATAGGAAATTCAAAACATGATTTGAATATTAAATTGCCGGAAATCCAGGGCATAAATGCGTTCGAAAATCAAAGTTTCCTAAATCAAGCTGGATTGTCATATTAAATTACTTTTAATTATATACAAAGATTATTTAAGACTTTTTCAACTCTGTACATCTTTAAAAATTATTATTCAAAAATAAATATATTCAATGCTCTATAAAAAAAATATACAATAATTCGTTCAATAATTACATATAATAATTTATAATTATATAGAATAAATATTAAAGATTGTCATATTAATTATAATTGTAACTTCTCCATTAAATTAAAATGCATTAATGTTATTAATGTTATCTTTAGGGGAACTAAAAAAACGGATTATGAACCAGAATAGACAATATTATACAAATTTGGATGGTAAACCGTTACATACACAAAAACAAAACAAACAAAAAAGAAATACATATGATGTAATTAAGTAAGTAACGTGGGGAGTATCGAAAGTGAATATATGCGAAAGTATATGCCAAACAAATATGCACATTGTGATATGTGCATTATGGAAGAAAAATTAGACCATTTTTTTTATATATTTATGACTACTACGATAATCATATTATTATTACGTGGATATCAATAAACTATTCATTTTAGAAATTGTAATTATAATATTATTTATAGAAAAAAATTACATTTGAATATAAGTATGTTTGAAAATGTCAAAAATATATTGTTTGTTTGGATTACGTGAGATAATTGTGGGGAGTAGTGGGTATATCCCTATTTTAAATTAATAATATTGTATTAATGATGATTGACTTTAAAATTGTGGATTGTAACTTTCCAAAAGATATTCATTATTATGATATTTCCGTGATATCATTGGATAGCATAAAAAACATTACATTATGGCTTAAGTTAAGTATATCTGGCCCTATCATAAGAAACTACGAGTACATATCTAGATACTGCATATTGAAAAATATATGCTAAAGATTGATGCACATGTGTGAATATTAGTTGAATATATGCTAAAATAGCTTTAATATCTAGAAACTTGGTTTTCTCCTCGAATTCGAACTTTAATATCACAGCATATTCCATCTCTGACACTGTAAAATAACTTCTCCAATTAACACGTTCAATAGAGCCCTAAATCGCACAAAATAAAACAGGGTAGAATTAGAAAAACTCGAAGATCGAATCGGACAGGGTATAAATTGAAATAACAATGAACCAATCGAATTATTGATTATTGAATTAAAACAACCAGGAATAAAATTGCCTACCTAGATAATGTAATGGTTCTCGAATGAAATTTAGAAACTCAAAATTCACTCTATTTTGGGTATTTCGGTGATGATCGAATGTCGAAGATGAGATTTGAAGATCGAATTATTGATTATCACAGTTGGAAATTGAATATGGAATCATTGCATCAAAACGGAATTCATACCTCCAAAATGGAATGATTCTGGTATCGAAGATAGCGCAATTGAGATTTGCAAATCGATTTATTGATTATTGAAGATTTGATTTGCAGATGGGATTTGCAGCAAAAATGGAGGTGGTTCGGTGATGATCGAATATCGAAGATGGGATTTGAAGATCGAACAGAATTCATACCTCCCAAATTGGAATGATTCTGTTATCGAAGATAGTGAAATTTAGGATTTGGAGATCGATTTATTGATTATGCGCAATTGGGATTTGGAGATCGATTTACTGATTATTGAAGCTGTGATCTGCAGATTGGATTTGCAGCAAAAGGGAGTGTTTCAATGTTGACCATGAAATGCTTTAAATTTAAAATATAATTTTATTTTACATTGATTTGAAATTAAAAAATACCGATAGCTTTAATTTTAATTATTATTTTAATTTAATATATTGGTGTGATGAAAGAGTAAGGGCATAATTGGTCATTTAGTTATGAATTTGACCTTATTCCTAATGCTATATCTTTTTGTCTCTTTTTCTAGTTGTGTCTATAGGATTGTCTCTAATCTTAATTAAACTCAAGTGTTATTAAACTGAAGTACAACACAATATTACTAAAAAGTGTAAGTCACTATAACTAAAAATATTAGTATACAGTTTAATAATTGAAAAGTGCAACACCATTTACCAAAAAGTGTAAGTTAGTAAAACTGAAAAGTGCAACATGCACTCGAGTCCATAGCAGACCAACGCCAAATAAATGTTACTCTTTAAAGATATTTAAATATTATCGTTATCAAAAAAATAGAGTGGACCCATTTGAAGGGTCCTTCATGGGTCAATTAGGTGACTTGTGTCTTCCTAAAAGAATCTCACAAAATAAAAGAAATAAAAAATGCACGCAGCCATGTGATACCATACTAACAACTGTGTGTTACTATATAGACAAGTGTATGTTACTACCGTTGTAACAATAAACATGTATATAGTAACATATGTTTGTTAAAAAAATATTGAAAATCTAAAGAAAAAACCATAAAAATGTGTGAGGAAGAAGAAAGCGAAACGGAGTAAGATTGTGATTTGTTCAATATTTCATACTCCGTATAAGTTTTTATCTATTTGAAAATATTTCTTCTGTCCGTCTATAAATTTTTCATTTTGTTATTTTATTTCGTTCGTCTATAAGCCTTTCATACAATTTTTGATAAATACTATCTTTTAATTTTTTAATTTTTATATTTCACTTTATATTTTACTTTTTTTATATATCTCTCTATTTTTCAATTACATCACTTGTAATATATATATTATTTAATCACTTTTCTTAATTTTTATGTTTAAAAGTAACGAGAAATTTATAGGTAGATAGAGGGAATAATTTAAATTAGGGAATTAAATATTTTAATTTTGTGATTAGATTTTAAAAAAATAAATATGTTTAAAAAGTAGTGATTAAACTGGAGTAGATGTTTAGATGACAAATTATATAAACATTCTTATTCAACTCTAACCTTAAATTGGAGCAAATTGGACCAGTGAGATAGTATGGTCAATTTAGATCAACCAAAAGCTGAAAGAGTACATTAGAATGTCTTGAATTCTAAGACTTGCTTGCTGAACTTGACTGGGCATATTGAGTTTGTTTATCAATATTCCTTCCTAGTTAATGATCCATATTTACCATTCTTCCTTAAAGTTTCATAATAGTAAGAAAATATTTTAACTACCCTCAATTGTTACTACTTTATTACACTAAAAAGTAACTTTTACTATATACTATAAATTTGAAAAATATTTATTACCCTCATTTTATCTTTCATAATACTAATAAAAAATTTATACATTAAAATTCATGTCCAAAAGCTATAAATCATTAAGTAAGAGACGGAGGGAGTATTATATATTGTTATTTTCCAGCATGGTTTCTAGAAACTAAGTATCGTAAATGAATACATTTTTTAAGAAAATAGTGTAATGAGTGGAATGTTGAGAAGTAATTTTATAAAGTAAAAAAGTGGATTTTGTAAGTGTGAGGTTTATGAATGAGTTTTCTTTTTAAGATGTGCAAATAATTGTAGAATGAACAAGTAGTATTATTACTACTATATTTTTCCTTTAAAAAACATGCTACTCCCTCCGTCCCACAATAACTTTCACACTTTTCTTTTCAGGACGTCCCACAATAACTTTCACACCCTTAAAATGGAAAATCATTTATAAACTCTACCCTCACAATAATCTCAATTTTACACAAATGCCATTACTTTATCTCCACCAGGGGCGGACCCAGGATCGTGGGTTAGGGGGGGCCGATAATTTTTTTTTGACATTTATATACATAGTTAAATATCTCAAAATACATAATTATGTACTTAATAGGTTAAAACTTATAATTCTTTCATGCCTATCACAAAACACAGTCAACAATTGTAGTTTATACTACATTTTTTTTTCTATTTATTTCTCAATATATACTATAAAGGTTATCTAGAATATTGAGATGAAATTGAGATTAGGTATTTTTTAAAAATATTTTTGACTAATTTGATGTTAAAATTGGACAATTTTTTTAATATTAAAATTAAGTTAAAAAGATAAATATTTTTTAAACACCCTAGACAAAGTATTAGACTAAAATAAAATTTACTCCAATATTTTCTTTTTTTTGTCCCTTTATTTATTTTTTAAATATTTTATGCAATTAAAGAAAATAAATTTTAACACTAAAAAGCACTATTTACTTGGGCCATTTACTTTGTTTGATCACTTACGCCATTTATTTACTTGGGCCATTTATTTACTAGACTTTCAGCCTTTCAAGGTTATATAATAATACATACTATATATATATATACTACGGAGTATATATATAGTAAAATGACAAAAGTTGAGGGGGGCCATGGCCACCCCCAAACAAAGCGTGGATCCGCCCCTGATCTCCACACATACACAAAAGTCAACTAATTTATTTACTTTATACATTATTACTCATTATTACACTTTCTTAATTTTCGTGCCCATCTACCTGTGAAGATTAATATGGGAAGGAGGGAGTACATTTTTTTCACAGCCGGCCTTTGTACAATTTGGTCTTCACTTCAGGTTTAGTAACTTCAGTTAACGAAACTAAAATTACTGTGAATAAAAGTAAAAATTACTGTATGTACCTTTAGTGAGAGTAAATTAATACGCTAATTAAAAATATTACAATTTTAATCTACTATCATTAAATATGAAAACTACAATTAAAAATATAGTATCACTAGATACATGGTCTATTTTTAAACAATATCAATTGTTTAATGTGAACAATCAATATTATTTTAAAATGCATTTTAATTATACTGTGCACATAGTGTATATAATATCAATGCCTACAAATATTAGTACTCCACATAATATATTGTACATGATAAATATAAATCAGAAATCTTCTAAAAAATACAAAATGTACTTAAACAAGATTATTTAGTTCTGTATTTTGAAATTTGAATACAAATAAATAATTTGAATTTGAATGTGATATAAGGAAAAATTGTGAAAATTTGGCCGGCAAAAATTGGCGCTCACATGGGAAACCCTTTTTTTTTGCTCGACCAAATTCTGGCGCTCACGGAGGGAAAGAGGGGAAATTGGTGCTCATAGAATGAAAAGTGACCAAACTGATTCTAGGGTGGAGGGCGACTAATTAGGGGCGAAATTCTGGAGTAAGTGTTTGTTCGAATTCAATTAGAGAGGGCGACTAACACAGTGAAATATGCCTCCCCAGAATGCAGATTCTCGCCGCCAGCCACAACTCTAATTCGCCGGTAACTTCTCACCATCGGTCTCTATCTCTCTCGCCCTCTCCCTCCTTTCATTTATTCACAATTTTAATTCCTTTTAAAAACGGCTCTTCGAAGCCCCAAGTTGATGATGGATTCGAATTCTACCAGTCGGGTATTGGTAGAGATTTATGTTGTCCCGTCGGTCTCTATCTCTTTCAGATTTCACATCGCTTTCATATATGCACAATTTTAATTCATTTACACAACACCAATTGTAAACAGTGGAGATTATATTGATATTCAACTTATATTTTCACACACTCCTGGACTTGCATTACATGGTCAATCTCTAACCTGTTTCAAACATCCTCAATCTTCAGATTGTGCAAGGATGGGAGTAGGACAAATCTTAGCTGCCAAGAGGGAGAATAGATGAGGTTTTATTCTATCAACATCTTATCTAAAGCAGAGTGCATATATTAATTAGGTAGACAGAGCAGAAGAAGTTATTTGCTATAGTATAATCTTTGGTCTGGTTTTATTTTTGTTATTAATTCATTTTGGTATTTGGAAAAAAGGAAAAATAAAGACTATGAATGGATACTTGAATACCTTTTTTTGCTTTGAAATGGAATTCATTATAAAATTCCTGCCATATTCCTGGTGTGATAGGTGTAGACTTAAAACCATGATCTTTTTTAAAGTTAATAAGAGTATTTGTTTTCTCCACATGATGCACTTTTGTTTGCCTCTGTTTTTTTATGAGATTTTGTGAATTCTTTGTTGCAGTATTTTTTTTTTCAGTAATTGTCTCTTGCAAAATAAATGAGAGAGGTGGTATGAGGAAATGAAATTGGAGTCGAAATGATGCAAATAATGCGTTACATTGCATAATAATATGCAAAGCTACATATATTCATTGAGTTGTATACTTACAACTTCTCTCAATTTGAAATCTTTAATGTCATCTCTGACAGGACTCCTAAATGCATTGATCATGATCAGAAATAATCATGTAAGTTTAGTCTGTCCTCTTTACCATTCCATTTTCATAAAAAAAATGCTGCTTAAATAGGCCATATACTCTCTTTCCTCACTTAATTGTGACCAATTTTTAATTAAGACGAAGCAGAGTTGCTCAGCATCATTCAAAATGTTCCGCCTTTTATGATCAGTATCCTATAACTTTTCCCTCAATGCTATGTGCTCACTGCTCAGTGACCTCAACTTGACCTTAATAAACTGTGTAGCAGCCACGTAAGTTGGTAAAATACATCGTCCCTGATTGATCTCTGGTTTATATGATAAAAAGAGCTTGATTGTAAAAATGTTAAGTTTACTACCATGTTTTCCAGTATGCATGTGGTTCGCAAATTTAGTTTATCTAACTTAGTTGCATCAGTTGCTTGGGTTTGGATGTGAGAATGGTTTCATCTTCAATTGTTTGCACTGATATTACTGGCAATTATTCTTATTCTTCACAACACATTCATCAATTGACGTTATCAATTCATATAGAACACATGTACTAAAAAACCCAAAATGACACATCAATTAAACTAAAAAATTTCAACCAACCAACCAAAATAAAAACACCATCACTGACTATTTAACTAAAGAGAATTGATAGGGAGTATGAGTTATCCATCTATAAATGTGACGTTGCTAATTGCAGGAGATCGAATGCACGTTTCTTACCTAGTACCTTTTTCCTTGCTAAATGAAATGAACATGCTAAAGTTGATAATATTATGAAAAACATGATTATTGTCAATTTGCATAAACTCATAATAGTAAAACATCTTAGAATCTCTGTATAAAAATTGTAAATTGCAGGACTGGATTAAGCAAAAGAATGGTGTTGCAGTTTGCCAAATTTCAGTAATTACACTCTCAAAGCAGCTGATTCAAGGATGCATGTAAATTTTATATAAATAAGTAAAATGTAATATTATAATTTAATGAAGTAATATGCACTATACTTGTACTGGTTTGATCAAAATTTACAGCCAAAGAGGCTATTGGCTGAGAAGATTAAGAAGAGAAACTATAAGATAAGACTTCTAAGTGGAGGTGGCAAAGACATGAGAAATGTTGGATTTTTAATTTTTCTGTGATTTTTTTCTTTGGGCTTTATGTGATGAACCTTTATTCTCAATTGAACTGTAAAAATCTTTTTTAGGTTAGAGTTAACAATAGTAAACTTGATTTCCAATTTTAACAGATTTGAGGCTCACCTAATATCTAAGTTTGTCCAGGTGATTAAACAATATTGATTGGTGGTTGGACTTTTTAGGTCCACAATGATGAAGAGTCAGAATTTGTTAAAGCAAGTTCAGGCTGAAGTACCCCCATATTTTCACAAGTTCGGGCATTCACATTTTCTCTCGTACAAGGAATGAACTGAGATTTTATTCAAAACCTGATTCATTCTGTTCATGTAATTAGTCCACTCCTTTGTCCATCCTGTCTCTTGTAGTCATTACATTTACAATAAATGACCATGTAAATTTCTTCTCTTTTCTTGGAGAGAACATGTCTTAGGGCATGTTTGGTTTAATTGATTAAACATGATAGATTGTTTTATCCCAATTATTCCTAGGTTTGGTTTTAAAATAGGCCCGGAATTATTATCCTTCCTAATCATTTATTTGAGTGTTTATTAGTCCCAAAGAGAAGGTGGGATAATTAATCTTGTAGAACAAAAAAATATATAGATGGACTTTATTGCCCTCCAATTTGTGGGTAATTACAACTTACCACATATATATACAAAAGAACCCTAATTAATGGCCTCAAGGGTAGAAAAGTAAATTGTCACATTTATCTCAATTTATCCTTGAATCCAAACATAAAACAAAACTTATCCCTAAGAAATTTCAAAATTTAATCCATCAATCCAAACACAAATCTCAATTCAAAAAATAATGCAATCCCATCTAATCCTATCCTACCTTATCTATCCCAACCTGTAAACCAAACATGCCCTTAGAGTATTGTAGGCTAGAGATGGAAAAAGATTTGATATGGTTTGTAAACGTACATGAGAAAACTTTTGTAATTGTAATTTGCTCTTATTTCTTTTGTTATATTTTTGGTTATATGTATAAATTAGATGGTCTTCTTGCTAAAAATTGAAATGAAATATTAATGACATAATTTTTATTTAAGATTTCGATTAATTTGGTACTAAGGCAAAATAAGTGTCACTAATATTTGGTTATCAATGTTCACTCAAATTGATTTTCTTATATAACGAATTAAATCATAAAGAGCTCTATACTGTCTAAATGATTTTTGAAAATATACAATTTTAAAAGATAAGCAAAATAATCTTCAATAAAACAATAAATTTATTCTAGCACAACTAATAACAATAGTTAAGCATTACTTGACAAACATTTCAAGAATTAATTAGGTGCGATGGACTAAATTAGTTGTAATGAGAGGGTACCCGCCATTTAATTATATAGATTAAGCAAATATTATAATGAGAGATTTTTTCCGCCAAAAAAAAAAAAAAAAAACAATGAGAGAATTTTAATCACTAAATTACGAGAGTCATTCCAACGATCTAACATCGTTGGAAATTTCATTGAGATAATTAAAGAAAAAATCCAACGGTCTCAGTCAGTTGGAAATTTTGTTGGAATTATATATTTGATCTAGAGAACAATTCCAACGGACTAGCGCCAATGGAATTTTCGTTGGAATAATTAGAGAAAAATCCAACGATAACATGACATTGGTGGCATTGGAAATTCCGTTGGAATTGGATATAAAAATTTTAAAAAACCATTCCAACGGTCTAGCGCCAATGGAATTTCCGTTGGAATAATTAAAAAAGTTCCAACGATATTATGTTGTTGGAAATTTTGTTGGAATAAGATATAAACATGCCATTTGATTTAACGGAACCATTCCAACTGTCTAGCGTCGTTGGAATATTCGTTGGAATAATTTTTAAAACAATTCCAATGCTTTTTCCATCGGTAAATTCCAACGGTTTCTATAAGGTGTTGGAATCTCCGTTGGATTTTTCCAACGATTGCTTATGTCGTTGGAAAAACTGTTGGAATTTTGAAAATTCCAACAGTTTATTTTTCCGTTGAAATTTTTCTGTTGGAATTTGACTGTTTTCTTGTAGTGTAGGTTGAGTGTTGTGTTGGTGGTCAAGGATGGGAGATGTGCATGGTAAGCACAAGTTGGAGATGCTTTGGTGCTACAAGGTATAAGAGGTAAAACGGTTGTTGTAGCTTACTTCTTTGGTGAGCTTTATTGGTGGTAAATTTCTAAGGTAACACACTCATCTCCAAACTTTGCATTCAACTAAATAGTTTCATTTAAGTTTGGGGGGAGATTTCGTGTGTTTACCTTCATTTTTTATTACATCGTTAGTCCATATTTTGTTAAGCTTTGGTGGATATTATATTTTGTGGAAGAAAGTGTTTGAGGCATAATTGTTAGTGATTGTTGATTTTTGATGTTTGGTTGAGCTTGTTGGTATTGATTGATACTTGCTTGTTCACTTGTTTATGTGAAATATTGTGCTAGGTTTGGTTCTCTTAATTCATGATAGACAAGCCCGTGAGCTATTATACGTTCATATATTTTGGTCTATTTTCCTTCATGTGAGTATCATTCATGCTTGTGTGCTTTAGAACTTGTCAATTGTCTTGTTTGATGCTATTTTTTGTGTGAGATTTGTGAAAGTGATATAAGGTCATCTTTGTTTTGAATAGTCACTTAGCCAAATTATCCATACCAAATGATATTTTTTCATAGTTAGCCACTTTGATCCTAATGACTTACATTCTTTGGCAAGCTACAAATTTAGCACATGTGTCCATCTTTTATGAGCCTATTTTTCCTATAAACTAATGGAACTTGAATGTTGACAAATGTGGTTGAATTGAGATTAAATGTGATTTTGGATGGATTTGTTTGGTTGGCAAGTGAAATGATTGAAAAAAAAGAGAAAAGATGAATAGTGAGTTGTGCATAAAAAAGATTGAGTTGATAAGAAAAGAAAAAAAAAATTGAAAAGAAAACTCTCTTGTGCACAAGAATTTGGTAGAGCTTGAAGTTCAAAAGTGTTCAAAAAGTTGTGGTGGTGAAGAATATGCTTAAAAAGAAAAGGAACAAGTAAATTGTGTGAGATGGATAAATTTTAGTTGCAATTGGCCAATTGCAATTTTCTCTTAAGTTTTAGAGATGTTCGATGGGGTGTCTTTACTTCTCGCTCTACTAGTTTACGAGTCACTTTATCCAAATCTTCCTTACCTTAACCAAAGAGCCTACATTACAACCAAATGATAAGTCCTTGTTGATTCATGAATTGAACACATAACATGTGGTGGAAGATTGAGACTTTTGGCAAGCATATGGTAGTACATTTGTGTGATTTGATTTTGAGAGCATACTTTCGTAGATATACACTTTTTGAGTGAGAGATACACTTACTTGTGAGGAAATCGTGAATTGAGCATTTAATCTTGCGTGGATTTGAGCATAACTTGTGAACTTGTTTGTTGATATCTTTACCTCATGGCTTGACTAGATTGAAGGAACTTGAGAATCACTTATCATATTTTAGCTTGAATGAATTCCTTCGCAATTCTCCCACTTGTTCTATTTTTCTTTTGTTGCTCAGGGACGAGCAACACTTTAAGTTTGGGGGGTTGATTAGTGTGAAAATTGCTCGAAATTCATGTGTTTAATTCGCATAATTTTATAGAGTTTCGTTGCATTTTTACACTAAATTAACTAAGTGCACTTGATTTGGAGAAAGTGTGTGGTTTGCTATTTTTGTAGGAAATTGAGCACTTTTGGTGCAAAACACGCCTCGATTATATTGTGGAGTCAATATAAGGAAGAATTGAGAAAAGAAGAAAATGATTGGGCTCAAGTCATGAAAGAAAAATCAAAGTCCAATTGGTGGACTTTTAAATTATCTTTACGGCCCAAATAGATGATGCAGCCCATTTAAACATTTCATCACATTTTGATGCGTGAAGATTGGGGAATTAATTTCCAAAGTATTATGGCCCACTTTCAATATCCATTTGAGCTCATTCCATTAACTAACTTGGTGGCCCAATATGAAATGCAAGCAAGCAGCTGGGCCATCTTCATAAATTTGGAGGCTCACGCCTATTTTGATGAAGGGAGAAGCCCACATATATTTACATTATTTTGGGGGCAGCAGCTGAAACATTTGTCCAGGCCCATTTACTCAAATTGAAGGGCCCAATTTTATACTATTCAGTGGGGAGCTTCAATTGGGGATTAACACGATAACAACCGCGGGGGATAGGGCCAACCAATACGCAAGAGAAAAGAGGCGCAATGCCATTGGGGATAAACCCTCTCCTCCACACTCCACTCATTAGTTTAGCTTTTAATTTTCTTTAATGTCATAGATAGATTTCGATTTAATATTTAATTTTACGTAAGCATTGTTGGAGGATTTGAAGATATTAATGTGATATTTTTCTTTATTTAATGCTTTGTTATTTTTATTCAATGTGTTTGTTTTATTTTGTTAATTTAGTTATTGGTTAGGTTTGTTGGTGTTTGGATTTATGATGTAATTTGATTTTTAGTTTGATTTGGATTTTTTGATTCTCTTGGGTGGTGTATTGTTTAAATTGGTGGGTATTTATTGATCAATTTCTTGATTTCAATTATTAGGTTTTATGTTGAAGCATGATTAGTGCAACGAGAGTTGGTTAATTGTGTAGATCGTATAATCGAGGGTTGAGAAAGTGTGATTTGAGTATATATTGGTTTATCGCAATGAGAGTTGGGTAAATTTCATTAGAACCCCCATTAATTTACATTAATTACTTGAATGTGAATTTGAGTAATTGGTGAGGAGATCATAGGATTTTGGTTTCTAGTATTTAGGTGGAAAAACATGATTATGGATTAAATTAGTATAACTTAGGTAGAATCCTCTAATTGTGTGATTACCTGGGTAAGAACGACTCTATCATTTCTCCCGATCTTAGGTGCTTTATTAGATACATTCTTAGTGATTGCTCTTATCATACATCAACCAATGAATTAAACGTCCAAGTTAAGCTTTAATCGATTTCCACATAATGAAGAACACCCGAACACTACTTCTCCATTTGATCTTGATCATCAATTTACTTGCTTTTCTTAGTTAGTATTTATCTTATTGTTTTTTGCATTTAGTTTTAGTTGTTCACCCATGTTTTATCACTATAATTACATGATGACGTACAACATTAAGGCTACACAAGCAAACTAGTTCCGTGGTTCGATAATTTAACCGAGCACGTACTTTTACTACGAGGATCCTTTTATACTTGAGAGGTGAGTATTGAAAAATACGTGTCAGCTACGTTCAGACAATTCTTGCTGCTCCTCTTGGTCCCACGTTTGCATCTAGACCTAGTAAAGGTAATAAGTACAAACTTATTTGGGCTGAAGGACTTGAAGGCTACTATAAAACATGGGACAATCACGTTTTATCTGAGTGTCGTCGTGGACGTACTGTTGCTAGACCGTGGAATTGCACGAGTGGTTATCTTAATTGGTCTAGGAGACATTCTCATCCATTCGTGCAGTGTCCTGACCGTGCCATTTGGAATGCTGCACCAAACGCTGTCGGAGGAGCATCATCGACTCAACAACAAGCTGCCCTTACTTTGTTGGAGTTGCCGGTACGCATGTGGAGATTACAAGTTGCTGGTCTAACCCTCCCGTATGCCATATCACAGATGGATTAGGCATACATTACTTTAGGAGGTATTGGCTGGCCTGATGCGCCTAATCCGAATGATGATGATAATAGACTTGAATCGTGCACACATAGAAGACCACGTAGATGATTTACGGATGGTGATGTTATTATTTAGACTTTATGCATACATGATGATTTATTTAGATTTATTGGTAAGGTTATTTAGATTTATGGATGATGTCATTTAAACTTGAATATGGATGATGACGTTATTTAAATTTATCGATGATGTTATTTTAATTTATCGGTGATGTTATTTTGATTTATTGATGGTGATAATTATTAGGTTCCACTTGGTAAGTTGCAAATAGCTTCTGCAAAATAGGTTCTGGACTGCTGGTTCTACACTGTACGACCACAATGGTCGAACGGTTTATAGAATGCACGACTACAGTGGTCGAATGGGTTGTGGACTGCACGACCACAGTGGCCAAACGGTTCCTGGACTACACGACCAATATGGCCGAACAGTTTCTGAAATGCACGACCATATTGGCCAAACAGTTTCTATACTGACCAAACAATTGCTAACATGTACAAAACTAAAAAACAATTCTTATATTAAAGAGTGTTCAGCAATATGCACCAATTCAAAATAATTTCCACATTAATGAGTGTTCAACAATATGCACCAATTCCTAGGCAAATATAATATACATTCTGAGTACTCTATCAACAAAGATTAATGAAAATACCTTCTGGAGTTTGTTTTACTTGAAGACCAAGAAAGTAATTCATTTCACCCATCATAGACATCTCAAATTTACTTTGCATGAGTGTAGAAAAACTTTCACTCAGCTTTTTGTTAGGTGACCCAAAAATGATGTCATCTACGTAAATTTGGACGAGTAAAATGTCTTTCCCTTCTTGTCTTCTGAACAAGGTTCGATCGACCTTGCCCTTAGTAAAACCATTTTCTAAAAGAAAGAGTGAGAGAGTGTCATACCATGCTCTTGGAGCTTGCTTTAGTCCGTATAAGGCCTTCTTTAATCTGTACACCTGGTCGCCTTTGACTTCGAAACCTGGAGGTTGTTCAACATACACTTCTTCCGCAAGAATACCGTTAAGAAATGCACTTTTGACATCCATTTGATATACAGTAAACTTCATATGAGCAGCATATGCAAGGAACAATCTAATGGCTTCTAATCTAGCAACAGGAGCATATGTTTCATCGTAGTCTATGCCTTCAGCTTGTGAATAGCCTTGGGCAACTAGTCTAGCCTTATTTCTATCGACTAAATCATTCTCATCTTTCTTATTTTTGAAAATCCATCGAGTGCCAACTACATTATGGTGTTTCGGCCTATCGACAAGTTCCCAGACGTCGTTTCGAACAAACTGGTTCAACTCGTCTTGCATAGCGATGATCCAATTACTATCAGCCAATGCCTCTTTAACAGTGGTAGGCTCGATAGATGAGAGGAAACAACACCAGCAAAACATAGTTGGACTAGGCTGTTCTTGCGACTCAAAGAGTTGTCGTCTAGTCTTCACACCAACAGTAGAGTCACCAATAATATTTTCAGTATCATGCGCAGATTTCCATGTTTTTCTATTCTTAACAGTAGCACTATCATCATCTATATCATGTACAGCATCATGCATATCAACATCATTTGTATCATCAACAGATTTACCAGGAGTAGTAGAGTCAACTAGAGCAGGCATGTCAACTGGTCTAGAAGACTTACCTTGAGCACTTACCTTCTCCTTGTCATCAGATTCGAGAGCTTTCATGAATGGATTGTAGGCTTGAACGGATTCATATACCTCTGAATCTTTGTCAGATTAGATCGTTAGATCAGTAATTTTCTCACTGATCTTGTTGGCAGACGAGTCCTGTCGAGATTCATCGAAAACCACATGGGGTGTTTCTTCCACACAAAGAGTTGAGTAGTTGAATACCCTAAATGCTTTTCTAGTAGAGGAGTATCCTAAGAATATCCCCTCGTCTGCTTTAGCATCGAAAGCATTCAACTTGCTCTTTCCATTGTTGTGAATGAAACACTTACAACCAAATATATGGAAATATGAAACTCTGGGTTTTCTACCTTTCCAAATCTCATAAGGTGTCTTGCCTAGAGCTTTGTTGATCGCACTTCTGTTCTGTGAATGGCATGCAGTATTGATAGCTTCAGCCCAAAACTTTTGAGGAGTGTTGAACTCAGCTAACATGGTCCTACAGGCTTCTTTAAGAGTTCGATTCCTTCTTTCGGCTACACCGTTTTGTTGTGGTGTCCTGGCTGCACTAGTAAGATGCTGGATACCACGTTTAGCACAAAAGTCTTTGATATAGCAATTAATGAACTCAGTTCCCTTGTCACTACGAATCTTGACAATGGACTGGTTCTTCTCAACTTGTAACTTCTTCAACAGTTCAGGCAGAAGTGTTTGTGTATCACTCTTCTTGTGTAGAAAGACTACCCAGGTAAACTTAGAATAGTCGTCTACAACAACAAGTGTGTACCTTCTACCATTCAAGGTTGGAGGAGTTATTGGACCATGAAGATCCATATGTAGGAGTTCTAGGACTCTACTAGTTGAGAGAGTAGGAATTGACTTAAATGAACCTTTAACCTGTTTACCCTGTTGACAAGTCGTGCATACATGTGACTTGTAGTAAACTTCATTGGGAATACCTTCTACAAGGTAGTCTCTGGCTATCTTATTAAGAACCTTAAAGTTTAGATGACAAAGACGTCTATGCCAGAGCCATCCAAGTTCTTTAGGATTCTTAGTAAGTAGACAGGTGTCCCTCGGACAGCTGTTCCAGTTCACTATGTACACACTTCCTTGTCTTACGCCGACTAGTAGGACTGTGTGTGTCCTTTTGTCAATGATTTCGCATTTGCGGCTCTTGAACTGCACCTTATAACCACGATCACAAAACTGAGAAACAGAGAGTAAATTATATTTCAAACCTTCAACATATGAGACATCTTGTATCTCAACGTCTCCATTGCGAATGTAACCAAATCCTTTAGTGATAGGAGTGGAACTATCACCAAATATCACTTTTGGTCCTTCTTGCTCATGGTAACTTGATAAGAGAGCCTTGGTACCAGTCATGTGGTGCGAACAACCACTGTCTATGTACCAGGTTTCTCCTACTGAGCCACCCTTCTTATACAAGTCAAGTCGACCCTGCAATGAAGATATTCAATAATTTAGGTACCCATTTGTTTATTGGGGTCCTTGGGGGTTAGTCGTGTTCAGAGGAATCCAAATATACATTGGAGTCTTGAACAAGTTCGATCTTTTAAGCTTTCGCCCATATTTGTTACAAAATAAGACCTTGTTGTCCTTAACTGGCCTATCAGTCGAGTTCGGGTCTACTCTTTGGAGATAGCCTTTCGACTTAATCTCTACTTGAGCAGGCACTGGTCTATGATAGTCAGAGTAGGGCTTGTAAGCATTAGGTCCATACGGTTTATAGACGCGTTTGGGTCTTTCCTCACTAATGATATCATATGATAAAGGTGGAGGATATAGGACAGCTTGTGTACGATATTTTGGAGCTACTTGTCTAGGTCTAGAGGAGTAGAGCTGAGACTGCCTTATGAAAGGAGGTCTAGGCTCTTGTCGTCTAGTCTGTACCTGTCTAGTACTCGTCTCCTCAGGATACCAGTCCTCGTATCTGACCTGGTTGGGTCGTCCACGATTAGTGGTCCTTTGAAGATTAGTTCTAGGTTGAACAGGCTTGCTGTTACCATTCTTTTTACCTCCCTTGGTAATCGGAATGTTAACTCGAGCTTGTTTAGGTACAGTACCTTGAGATGGAGTACCAATATCGTATATCATAGGTCCTTTTCCTTTATCATTTGGCAAAAGTCTTGCGTTAGTAGTAGTAGGGTTCTTAATGACTCGAGTAGATGAGCTAGATGACTCAGCACCTATACCTGTCTTGTCACCTGGATCTCTATACCTATCGAAATATCAGAATACAATGTGCGGAATACGAAATTAACAATGAGCCCAATACAAGTTTATACTCAACTTATCAAATTCGAGAACTCTGTTCTATACTCAACTTGTCTTGTTCAGTTATGTGTGTAAACAATTAAGCAATTAAACAAAACAGTAAAGTAAACAACACAAACAATTTATAGTGGTTCGACAACTTGTCTACATCCACTCTCACAACCCAGTTGTGATGTTTCCACTAAACTCTTCCAATCGAGTACAAAGTGCGTATTCCTGTGATTTTAAGTCCCAAGAAGAAGACTTAGATCTTCTAAGACTATACCACCAGATATGTCTATGATCTCACTAGAAATTTAACAAGTATCTAGCAACTTGATAAAAAACAAAAACTAAAAACTTATTCAGTCGCAGTCTTCTGGATTCTTCACTTCACTTCTGACTTGCTTTCTGAACTTCAACGAACTCTGTGAGTAATCTTCAGTATATCTTCAGTATGTATCAGTAGTCTCAGTAGTCTTGAATCAATGAACACCTTGAGGTATTTATAGACTTCCGAAATCAAGAATTTAGTTAGTTGTAACCAACTCTTCTTGAAAACTAACTTTTGTAACTGAATCTTCTTATCCATCCACGCGTTTCTTGTTAAGTAGTTATTCCATAACTAACTTCTTCATCCTTATCTTTATACGCGCTTCACTTAGACTTCACTTCAAGTTGACTCGTCTTGTGTAGTCTGGTAGATGCACTTGTCTTGTAGTCCACCTGTCTTGTGTAGTAGACTTCAACTCTTCTTCTTCAGTCTTCATGTGCAATCTTCAATAGTAAACTATTCTATCCTAACAAGACTATTACATTACTTTAAGCTTGTAGCTTAGTCAACTTAAAACTATACAGTCAATTTATCTATTACATTCAAAAATCATGAGCTCTATACAATGATTATTCATAGCTCAATAACAATCTAACATATACAAATAACAAATATGAAGTACTTATAAATCGTACTTATCTTTTAATATGAAAACAATACTTATCTTTCCATGTGAACTCTACTGATCTGTTCAAGATGACTTCAACTCAACTAGACTAGATTAGTCAACACTTAGAAAATATTCAAACTACTTTTGGCTTATCAAAACTTCATCTTTCATCAATATTTAGGACTTGTCTAGAATTCATATCCCAACAAATACATTGAAAAGTAAACGTGAATATACAAATACATGTTTTTTTCCTTTCGCATTACTGAACATTGGTGTTATAGACATTGTTCCACCAAACTCAATTATAGGTTGAGAACAACTATCTACAATTGATTCAGCATATTCAAATGCATTCTTCTCACACTTGGTTGATGTTTCTTTCTTCTTTTTATGTTTTTCTTTCTGCCTACCACGAGTCTTCTTTAGAGGATGCGGCTCAAGCAGTGATGTAGTTGTAGGATTTACAATTTCCCTCAACCTCTTCAACATCAATAATTGTTTTGAATCATTTTTGTTGTCAATTTTTTTGACAACATCCATCAACGTGTCATTCAACCGACTACTAATATCACATGCAACCCCCTGACTTTTCACTTGACTCGGCCCCTGATGTTGCCCCTGACTCGGCTCCTAATGATGCCCTTCACTCGACCCCTGATGCTGCCCCTCGCTCGGCTCTATGGTCGTACATACATTGATGTGTTCAGCCACGATTCCGGTCATACACGCCGTGACTGCTAATGCCAAAAAAACTGTATAAAGTGTAAAAAACATTAAATATACTTACATGGGAACCCTACTTACATTAATTTCCACTGTCATGTTTTCTTCTTCCATAACCATGTTTGTGGTGATTATATCATCGTATGAAGACTTATGGTGATAACGTTTATGCATGGAGGGAAGGGTTTTACGAATATAGTGAATTTTTGAAGTAAACGTAAAAATAGATGAATGGGGGTTAAATGTGGGTAGGGTTTAAGAATTGGGTGTGTATAACATGAGGTGTGTTTAAAATTATTAGGGGTGTGTTTAACATTTTTTAAAAGATTTAAAAGGACATTTTAGTAAATTGAATTATGTCTATTTTTGTCCAAATTTTTTTAGGGTGTGAATAACACTATATGGGCGTGTTGATAGCCCCTCCCAATTATTAATTTATTGCATTTGTACAATTAAAATTGAACGAATTTGGTCAAATGTTGAGGTTAAAGATTAAATTTAACATTAGAATTTAAGTGTATCTCCACTCAATTACATAATATATATATATATATTTATACAATCTTCCCTATATACTATTTCTGAATCATTTTTGAATGATGCGACTTATCTAAATCTCTCAGTTTTAAAATCTTTTAATTTTGTTAGTTTAAGTTTTAATTTTTTTTTTTGGGTTTTATAACTATCTTTCTTCTCTCTCTTCTCCACCAATTTACATTTTTTAAATCTAATTCAATATCAATATCTCATATATTTATCTTCTCTATTTCAAATTTTTCTACTCTCATTAAAAGTTATTTTAAATTCTTAATCTTTTTAAATACTATTTTGAAATATTAAAGCACCTATTTTCTGTACGGAATGTATCGTCAAATATTCAATATGATTCCACAAGATCCAGTTTCGTTCAAGTAACGGATTCTAGCCAACTGAAAGAACTTCTACTCTTAACTGTTGCATTTACATCACCCGCCTCCTCTTTTCATTTACCCGCTCTTATTCTCATGTTTCTGCAGACCATTTGAAGTGTTGTTTTTGCCGAAATCATTGGTTAACTTTTCGCCCTTCTCCGTTTCCTCCATTGTTGCGGCTTCCTGTTTTATCTTATATTGTATTGGTACGTACATTACTTTTGAAATATTATCTTAATTAATTAATTATTTTTTTTTCTTTTCCACTTAAAGGATAGTGAGTTTCAGAAATTGTTGAGTTTGGTTAACATTCTTTCTCTTTCAATTTATTTTTTATTTTTGTTTTCGTGATTCAATCTATAATTTTATATACGCACATATATCCCAAAATCTTGATTTTTTTTTTCTAGTTTTAGTTTTCTTTATAGTGCATATTTATATTTTAAATTGGAATATTTCTCATTTGTTCTGTCTATGAATGATTTTTATTTTTCACTTAAAGCATAGTGAGTTTCAAAAATTGTTGAGTTTGGTTAATATTCGCTCTCTTTCAATTTAAATTTTGTTCTTTTTTTTTCGTGATTCAATCTATGATTTTATATACGCACATATATCCGAAAATCTTGAAAAAAAAAAATCAGTTTCAGTTTTCGAGACTTCGTCTCTCCTTTCGGATGAGTTTCGGTCTCGTCTGGTCTCAGACGAGTTCTTAGAAGTAGACGCTCTATGATCCCTATAGAACTTCTTGTATCTTCCGAAACGTTTATTCAGCCTATCAAACTTTCTAACCATGAGGCTCACCTGATCCTTCAAACTAAGATCAGTATCTAACTCGTCTGAATCCGAATCAGAGTCATCATTGGCCATCATTGCCTTCTTGCCACGGTTGTATCTTCTTTCCCTTCGAGCTTTACGTTCTTCTTGATCGTCAGTGCTCAGGTCTGGACATTCATATATGTAGTGACCTGGCTTTTCACAGTTGTAGCACAAGAGATCATTAGTAGCCTTTTTAATAGGAGATTTATCCCTACGCTTATCACGTCTATCCGAACGCTGAATCTTCCTATCATTAGACTCTCTATCTCGTCTATTACCTTTCGAGACTTCGTCTCTCCTTTCGGATGAGTTTCGGTCTCGTTTGGTCTCAGACAAGTTCTTAGAAGTAGACGCTCTATGATCCCTATAGAACTTCTTGTATCTTCCGAAACGTTTATTCAGCCTATCAAACTTTCTAACCATGAGGCTCACCTGATCCTTCAAACTAAGATCAGTATCTAACTCGTCTTTTACAGAGGCAGACTTAGTCTTAGGCTTAGACCTATCTACCTTAGAAGACTTAGAAGAGCTAGACTTAAAGGCAACGTTCTTAGATACATCATGTTCTCTATCACTACTGGCTAGTGGTTCATCTTCGTCTAAATCAAACTCATGAGCCTTCAGAGTTTGAAACATGGTCTCTGCACTCCAAGCATCTATGTGTTGGGTATTCTTAACTAGCATCTTTACCATTTTCCATCGAGGATCTAAGCTCTTAAGAATCCTAAGATTGATTTAACGAGGAGTATAAGTTTTACCAAGAACTTCAAGGTCATTCATGATTTTAGTAAAACGAGTATTGTTGGGATATGAATCCTATAAACAATGTTCTAATTGATGATTATATGTTTTGATGGCCAAAAGTAACTTTAGAGTTAATGATATATGTGATTATATGGTGTTCTATGTGAGATATATGATATAAGATTACTGATCTTATTGTGTTATGTTGATTAAGTTTACTGATCTTAGTATTTTACTAATCTGATATATGAACTGTTTAAGAACTAAGCTGATGGAAGTATTGTATAGACAACTTATAGTATAGGACTTAGTTATACTCATCTGTATGTAGTTCAGTTGATGTATAGATAGGTTTTATATTTGTAAAGTTGTATTCTATTGTATTCAGCATTGTAATAGTTAGAACAGTAGATTAGATGGAAGTCAGAAGACTAAAGATGACTAAGAAGACTACTTCAGAGATTGAAGAAATCAAGTGAAGTTATTGAAGGAAGCTGAACAGTTTTGAAGAACTGTGCTGATTGACCAAGAGCAGTAAAACTAAGAAGAGTAGTTTACTGTGCTGAGTTGGTTATTTGAAGAATAAGTTTGGATAACTTATTTAAGGCGTAACTGAAGATTTATATGAAGATAAGCTGACTTGGAAAGATAAGATAAGTTTGTTACAAAAGAAAGAAGTTACAAAACAAGAAACTGTTATGAGTTAGTTGAGAGTTAGTTTACAAACTGCTAACTATCATACTAGATCTTATAAATACCGTGTGATCTTCTACTTGAAAAGACTACTGATACAATTACTATTCAAGAGCAAATCAAGAAGCATTCAAGTATTCAAGCACTCACAGAGTTGAAGATTGAAGAACTGAAGAGAAGCCACAGATCTGATTGAAGAAACAAAGGTTATCATAAAGAGAAGTTTTACTTTTCGTTTTAAGTTTGTATTGTTGTAAACAAGTGTGCTAGTTACTTGTGAAATTACTAGTTGATCGAAGATATACCTGGTGGTATAATCGACAAGATCGAAGTCTTAATCTTGGGACTCTAAACAACAAGTACTCAAGAAGAAGAGTAATAAAACATCGCAACTGGAGTTGTGAGAGTGGATGTAGACAGTTGTCGAACCACTATAAAAATCTTGTGTTCTTTACTGTTTTGATTTGATTAACTGTTGATATATTTGTTGAATAAGAACAGTGAGTTTTCTAAAGAAAAGATTTAAAGAAAAGTTGAGTATAAAAGCTAACTGTTTAGTACTGAGCTGATTCTAAGAACAGTACTGTACAGAACACATTTCCGCACTTAAACTCTGATATTTTGATAGAATTTGAAAAGTCTATTCACCCCTCCCCTCTAGACTTTTTCTTAGCTTACTCAATCTTAACTCAACTTTTGGGACCAACAAGTGGTATCAGAGCAGTAGTTCTTTGGACTGCTGTTTCTTGATAACCTTGTAGATTTTGGGAAAGTCTAATTGTCTCTCATTACTGATACTTGTTTCTTGATCTTACTTGTCTTTCTTGACCTATCTGTCATACTACTGATCTTAATTGTCTACTCTATCATGGAAGAAACTAACATCAATAAACTTCCAAAGTTCAAGGTTGCAGATTACGATTACTGGAAACTGAGGATGGAGGCCATCTTTAGTTCAACCCATGATCTAATGATGTCTGTGATCAAAGAAGGGCCTATTACTACCATGATACCCAACACTGCAAATCTGGAGCCTTCAAAAGCCATTGGTGTTCTCGTGCCAAAACCCAGGTTAGATTTAACTGATGAAGAGATAAGGCAGAACAATCTAGACAGCTTGGCAAAGAATTACATTTTGCACACCCTTCCCAACGAGTATCTTGTGAAAGTGGTTAAATGTAAATCAACCAAAGAGATGTGGGACAAGTTAGCTATCATTTGTGAGGGAACTTCTCTTATAAAGGAAAGCAAACTATCCACTGCTGTCCAGAAGTTCGAATCATTTAAAATTAAGCCTGGTGAAACAATAGACCAGCTCGATACTCGTTTTACCAAGATTATGAATGATCTGGATGTTTTAGGCAAGACTTATACCAATAGGGAGATCAATCTACGTATCCTTAAAGCCTTAGATGAAAGGTGGAAAATGGTCACACTGATCATTAAAAACACTCAGGATATAGATAACTGGTCTGCTGAAACTACCTTCCAAACCCTTCAGGCACATGAGTTCGAATTGGATGAAGAGGATCCAATAGTTAGTGGTGATAGGGTTAAGGAAATCTCCAAGAACATTGCACTTAAGGCATCTACCTCTAAGAAGCCTAGATCATCTGTGTCTAAGTCCTCAAGCATAAAAGATGAACTAGAGAGTACTGATCTTGATCTTAAGGATCAATTGGACTTAATGATTAAGAGGTTTGACAAACTTAACAAGAGGTATGGTAGATACAAAAGATTCTATAAGGACACTCAGGGCTCTAATAACAGGGACTCTTCTAGGACCAGAAGGGATCACAAATCTTCTGAAAGAAGAGATGAGATCTCTAATGAGAAAAGAAGAGATAGGAACTCTGCTGATAGGAAGGATAGGAACTCTACTGATAGAAAGGACAGGAACCGATATCACTCTCCTACTAAACGTTCTACTAATGAACCTCTGTGTTATAACTGTGAAAAGCCAGGTCATTACATCCATGAATGTCCTGATCTGAGTGCTGAAGACAGAAGAGAAAGGAAAGCAAGGAGAGATCGCAAATATGCAAAGGGTAAGAGGGCAATGGTGGCTAACAATGAATCTGATACGGATTCAGATGAGTTGCCATCCTCCTCTTCTGATTACCCTTCCAGCAGTGAGAAAGAAGTCTTCATTGCAGATGATGGACTGGTCATGATGGCAAAAATAGATCAAGAGGTATCATCTGTCACATCTTTTCAATCTTGTGATGAATCAGATTCTGATTCTGATTTATGTGACACTACTGATAGTAGTGTAGGGAGTAGTCTTCACCATTCCAATGGAATGAATGAAGAAGACCTCCTACCAGCTAACAAAGCATTCATAGAAATCAGTGATGAGAACATATCTTTAAGACAAGAAATCATGAGTCTTAGAGAAGCTCAAATGAAAGTGGATCCTAATATAACTATTCTAAATGCACGGCTATCAGAAGAGTTGTCACAACTCAAAGAAAAGTATGCATCTATGGACAAGTTATATCAGGGTATGCTTCATACATAAGCTAAAGAGACAAATGAGTTCAATGACTTAAAGATTAAATGTGAAAAACTTGAAGAGCGCAATAGATTCTTAGAATCTGAAGTACTGAGCTTGGATCTAAAGCTATCTGATATGATTAATTCTTCTAAGATTAATCAAACATTATCAGACAGATACAGAGCTCCTTATGATAAGAGTGGAATAGGTACTGATCTGCCTAGTCCCTCTACTTCAGGCATTAAGAACACTACTGGAGCAAGTTCAAGTTCTTTGCAACTAGATAAAGGAAAAGAACCTATGATCTATGATAATGAACCAAACTCCAAAGTACAGTCTAAATACATTCCTCCTAATGCCAAGAATGGTAAACAGAAGAATGGATCTAGACCAGTACAATCAAGACCATACCAGAAGAGTTCTACTCCTCTGACCAGAGCAGAAATGTCCTGGAATCAGAAGAGGCAGACTTAGAACAGTAGGTCAAGACAAGCACAGGCAAGTTGGAAACAGCCTAGACCTCCTTTCATAAGGCAGTCTCAGGTGTACTCAACTAAACCTAGGAAATTTGTGCCTCATTATCATAACAAACCTGTTCTTTATCCTCCACCTTTATCTTATGATATCATTGGAGAGGAAAGACCAAAACACATCTATAAGCCGTATGGTCCACAGGCTTTTAGGCCATATGCAAACTATTACAGACATACTGATCTTCCTGAAAAAGGGATAGAACCAAGGAAAGGCTATCTCAGAAAAATAGATCCTAAGTCTGCTGATAATTTGGATAAGGTCAATAAAGTACTGTTCTGTGATAAGCATGGTAGAAAACTTAAGAGGTCTCAATTATTCAAAACTTCAATGTTTATTTGGATACCTCTTACTACTAACCCCCAAGGACCCCAATAAAGAAAGGGTACCTAAATTATTAAGATCACTACTTGCAGGGTCAACTGGATCTTTACAAGAAAGGTGGCTCAGTTGGAGAAACTTGGTACATAGACAGTGGGTGTTCTCACCACATGACTGGTACCAAGACTCTCCTTTCTGACTATCATGAGAAGGAAGGACCAAAGGTGATCTTTGGAGATAGTTCCATGGCAATCACAAAAGGATTTGGATACATCAAGAATGGAGATGTAGAGATTCAAGATGTCTCTTATGTTGAAGGTCTGAAATATAATTTGTTATCTGTCTCTCAATTTTGTGACAGGGGCTACAAAGTTTACTTCAAAAGCACCAAATGTGAAATCTGGGATAAAAGAACACATACAATTCTACTAGTTGGAGTTAGACAGGGCAGTGTCTACATTGTAAATTGGAATAGTTGTCCTAGGGATGCTTACCTTCTTTCTAAAAGTCCTAAAGAAATCAGTTGGCTATGGCACAGACGCTTATGCCATCTGAACTTTAAGATTATTAACAAGATTGCAAGAAACTACCTTGTTGAAGGTATCCCTAATGAAATCTATTTCAAATCACAAGTGTGTGATGCATGCCAAAAAGGTAAACAGGTAAAGGTTTCCTTTAAGTCAATTCCCACTCTTTCTACTTGTAGAGTCTTAGAACTCTTGCACATGGATTTACATGGTCCAATAAAACCCCCTACACTGAATGGTAGAAGGTACACTTTGGTTGTGGTAGATGATTATTCAAAGTACACTTGGACAATCTTCTTACACAAAAAGAGTGATACACAAACCCAACTACCAGATCTGTTAAAGAGGTTGCAAGTAGAAAAAGGTCAGCCCATTGTCAAGATCAGGAGTGACAAGGGGACTGAGTTTATAAATTGCTATATTAAAGAATTTTGTTCTAAGTCTGGAATTCAGCATTTGACAAGTGCAGCCAGGACACCCCAACAAAATGGTGTAGCTGAGAGAAGAAACAGAACACTGAAAGAAGCATGTAGAACAATGCTTGCTGAGTACAACACACCACAGAAGTTCTGGGCTGAGGCAATCAACACTGCCTGTCACACTCAGAACAGATGTGCATTCAACAAAGTACATGGTAAAACTCCTTATGAGGTATGGAAAGGTAGAAAACCAAGAATTTCATATTTTCATATTTTTGGATGTAAGTGCTTTATTCATAACAATGGAAAGAGCAAATTAAATGCTTTTGATGCCAAAGCTGATCAAGGAATATTCTTAGGATATTCCTCTACAAGCAAGGCATTTAGAGTATTTAATTACTCTACTCTATGTGTAGAAGAAACACCCCATGTTGTCTTTGATGAAGTTGTACAGGACTCTGCTGATCATCAGATCAGTAAGAAAATTGATGATCTGACCATTCAAACTGATAAAGACAGTGAAGAGACTGAACTCTATGAATCTGTACAAGCCTACAATCCATTTCTGAATGTTCTAAACAAAGATGATGATGTAGAAAAGGTAAAAGACAATGGTAAGTCTTCTAGACCAACTGACATGCCTGAATTGGTTGACTGTTCTCCTGAGAATAAACCTGCTGAAAATGATGATATTGATGATTCTGTTATACATGATGTGGATGATGAAAGTATTCCTGTTAAGACTAGAAAAACATGGAAATCTGCTCATTCCACTGATCTGATTATTGGTGAATCCAATAAAGGTGTTAAGACCAGAAGACAACTGTTTGATTCTAAACCTGAACCAAGTAATTCTCTATTTTGTTGGTGTTGCTTCTTATCTTCTATTGAGCCTGCTAATGTGAAAGAAGCTTTATCTGACAGTAACTGGATTATTTCTATGCAAGAAGAATTAAATCAGTTTACTCGAAATGATGTATGGGAACTCGTAGAGAGACCTACTGATCACAATGTGGTAGGTACAAAGTGGATTTTCAAAAATAAGAAAGATGAGAATGATCTTGTTGTGAGAAACAAAGCCAGATTAGTGGCTCAGGGCTACTCTCAAGCTGAGGGTATTGACTATGATGAAACATTTGCCCCTGTAGCTAGACTAGAAGCTATAAGATTGTTTCTTGCTTATGCTGCTTATATGAAATTCACTGTGTATCAAATGGATGTGAAAAGTGCATTTTTAAATGGTATACTTGTTGAAGAAGTTTATGTAGAACAACCTCCTGGATTTGAGGTAAGTGGTAATCAAGTATACAGGTTGAAGAAAGCACTATATGGTCTGAAACAAGCTCCAAGAGCCTGGTATGACACTCTTTCACTATTCTTAGTTGAAAATGGATTTACTAAGGGCAAAGTGGATCGAACTTTGTTCAGAAGACAAGAAGGTACAGACATTTTATTAGTCCAAATTTATGTTGATGATATAATATTTGGATCTCCTAACAAGAGCATGAGTGAGAGCTTTTCAAAACTCATGCAAAGCAAGTTTGAAATGTCAATGATGGGAGAAATGACCTATTTTCTTGGACTTCAAGTAAAACAATCATCTGATGGTATCTTTATGACAAAGTTAATTTGTCTACAGAACCTTTCTGACTACAATACCATTCTCTCTACAGAACTGATCTGATTACTGATTATAACTGTCTACAGAGCTTATTTGATTACAAGAAAATTTGTCTACAGAATATTTTCAGTACTGATCTGAGAAAGTACTGTGCTGGTATCAAAAAAAAAAAAAAGGTGAAAATCAGAAGAGTTGGGGAACTGATCTAATGACTACTGAGCTGACCCAACTACTGAGCTGATCTTCAAAAGAGTACTCAGCTGATCACAGTACTCAGCTGAACCCAGATAAGTAAAATTCCATATAGTAGTAATAAGAAATTGAAGTATAATGTGTTGGAAAACAACTGTGCTGATATACATCAGAACAATATCCTGTCTTAGGATTCTTCTAAGTCAAGGACTGTTCAAAGTTAGATTACTTATAGAGAAGATTAATACACTCCTCTATTTTTAACCTAATTTAAAAGGTGTATTTATCAACACAAGTTGGCTCCAAATTGGATTTGAGATGTTATGAATCTGGAACGTTTTTTTTAAATTACTCTTTTCTAAAACTCAATCCAACCACACAAGTGGAAATCAGAATCAATCCAAACCCTAGATTTGCCTTGATTTTTTATTTACACGATCACATTAACTTCTTCTTCTCCATTACTCTAAATCTTTCTGCTAAATTCTCTAAGCTCAAGCATTTTCGATACTTCCTACTCTTGCAACTACACTTCTCTATTTCTCTCCTATGACGATTATCGATATTCTTAACGAAGAAAATGAAGTCGCAGGAACTTTTGATTCAACCAGATGGATGCGAGAGAAAGGAATCTTCGTCGAAAACTCCGTTTACTTCACCGGACGTCAGAAACCAGAGAATCAAGCCATTCTCACCATGTGTGAAGAATGTGGGCTACAGAAATACCTAGAATCATATCCTGAAAAGGTTTATGAACCTGAGGCGATGGAATTCTTTCTTCAGGTACAGGGTGACTCAAACAGCATTCGTTCGATCATTTCTGGCCACAGGGTTGTCATTTTTAAAGAAACCCTTGGAATCGCGTTCAATCTACCAGACGGGCCAATAGACATTCTGAGCTATATGGCAGGGCAAGAGAAAGTTCGCGTGGGCAGGTGGTTGAATGTTGACCCAGCGACGTTATCAAATTTGAAGAAGGACATTCTTCCAGAAGGTATGCAATTGTTGATGGATATTGCTGGAAAATGCTTGTTAGGGCAACATTTCAGTTAAGACGCTCTCACCAATCTCAAGATTCGCATTATGGCTGCAATCACTGATCGTGTTGATGGTGATTGGCAAGGATTTCTGCTTGGCAGATTATTGGCTGAAAGAGAGAAAGTGGTATTTGATGAGGTCTCAAGAAAAATTTCCATTAAATCCATGATGGGTTTTGGAAGTAAATTGAGCATACTGTTGCCTCAATTAGCTGAAAGGAAGATGGATTGGATTCGTCCAAAAAGATTTCACCAGGGCAAATTCTTGTTCAAGAAGGAGTCTACTGTGTTTGAACAAAGCCAGAGGAATCAACCACAAGAATCTGGTGGTTCTATGTTTCGTTCTGACAATGATGAGCCGGAGTTGAGAACAAAGGCTAGGCATGATCCTCACCGATCTGGATTAAGAAGAGGCCGATCAGCTAGGGCTGTTCCTGAAAAGTCAGAAGAGTCAGTTGCCAATGTGAAGGAGTCTTCTGTGGAAGAGGTAAGTTCTCCAAGTCTTATCCTTTCACACAAGAGAACTAAAGTTTCTGGTGTTCTTAGACCCAGAAGAGTCCTCAAGAACACTACCCCTTCTCCCTCAACCTCTCATTCTATTCAAGCCCAACCCCATGAAGCTGAGCCTTCCTGTTCTGAGGAGTCAGTTCACTACTCTTCTATTCATCAGAACACTCCTACCTCAACCCCTCAGAACACTTCTTTTCATTCCACTCCTCAAGCTAATCCTCACCATACCCCTACTCCTCATTTTTCTCCTGAACCAGAACCTGAATCTGAACCAGTTCATGATCACTCTACTGAATATGAACATATACCTTCCTCTGAACCAATTGAAATTACCTCTTCTCCCGAACCTGAATTTATCCAACCTGAATCAGTGTTCTTGATGGATTATCCTGTTTGTGACAAGGAAGAGAGGATTCGATTTAAGTTGAGAAATGCTCTTCTCAAAAGCTTTCATGGTTTAGATGACAGCACTAGAACCTTTGAGCAACTTCTAAGGATAGGTACTTGGGTATATCTTAGAAGTATAGGTCTAGATCAGCTGATGATTGTAGCTGAAGGTATGGGTGGTCTTTCTGTGTTTCATGATTGGGAACAAGAACAGAAAGAAGCTGCAGATGTTAATTCTTATACTGAGTTATCAAATTTGGAATCTGTTATTCAGTTGATTGAAAGAATAACTGGTTGCAAATATTCCATTGTTAAGTCTGCTGATGTGAATGTTGATACTGATGTCAACATGGATGCGGATGATGCTGAAGTTAAACATTCTGATAATCAAGCTGATGTTGAAGCTGATGTTGAAGCTGATTATGAAGTTGATATGGAAGCTGATTATGAAGCTGATACTAATGCAACTGAGATGTTTGAGAACACAGTTGTAGCTGAAGACACTGAGGTCTTAAAGGAACAATCTTTGGGTGCTAATGAATTGGAAAGCACACCAATTGATGTTGTTAAGGATACTGTGCTTAATGATGTTCAAGAGACAGTAAGAACAGTTCCTTCTGAGACAGCTCAAGAGAACTCTAGCTTTGAATTGTTGAAAAAGCATAATGAAGAGTTACAAAGTAAGCTGGATGATACTTTGAGGAGGTTTCAACAAGCCACTGAAAAGTTGGAAAGTTTGACTGCTGCAAATTCTTATGACAAGATAATGGAATTCACTATGAATAAAATCTATGATCTGCATAGATTACAAGAAAAGTCACTTTCTACTGAGCTGCAAAAGAAAGTAGAGATACTTTTAACACCCTTGAAGGAATGGCAAGATGAAGCCAAAAAGGGGGAAGTAAAAGTAATGAAAGTGATGGAACAAACTCAGTCACAACAAGCTCAATTGGTTGTGAGTCAAGATGAGTTGAAAGTCAGCATTGATGATTTGAAAGAAGAAATCATCAGTCTGAAGTTAAAGTTACAAAATCCTGATTCTGTTACTCAAGAAACAACAGCTACTCAGAAACATGTTGTTGCTGAATCTTCTTCTGGAAAAAGAAAAAGAAAATTCATTATTGATGATGAAGAAGAGACTGAACAGATTGGTAGAATTACCAGGTCTAAAAGCAAGCTGAAACATGTTGATACTGAAAATAGACCAAGTGATGTGCTGATAGCTGAATCTGTTGAAAAGCATAATCAGATGCTTTCTAAGAAGAAAATTGAAATGTCTGAGAAAAGATCTGCTGAACAGATTAGAAAACAAAAGATGAAAGATGCAGAAGCTACAAGAAAGAAGTTTGATAATAGAGTTGCTGCATTGAAAAAGAAAATGAAGTCTAAATCTGTTGGAACTGTTTTGGATGAACAATTCATGGAATTTGTTGTGGATCCAGAAGATATGGAGTTCTGGAATAATTTGAAAAAGAAATGGCAGATTGCAAATTTTATTGTGAAGAAATTTGGTAACCATTCAAGCAAGGAAGATGAATATTCTGATTTTGATGCATTCATGATGAATATCTCAAGAGAATTTTGGGAACATATTCTGTTGTTAGCTGCTAGTACAGGTATACATATTTTATGTCCTGAAGAACCAGTTTGGGAACCTCCAAGACTTGAAAATGGTGAACCAGATTACTCAGAGATCAGAAACATAATTTCACAAATCATTAAAGATGAAGGAATCACTGATCATAAGCACATGATGGATATCAAGAACAGAATGTACTTGGCATTCAGAATTCCTGATAGAGACTGAAGATGAAGGACTATGCTGAAAATATAACACTTCTTAACCTTATCTTTATTTCTTTATTTCTGTGACTTAGTTGTAATATGTGATATATTTGATCTTATTTTGGATTTGAATCTTAATCTGATTTTTGAATTGATGAACTGATATGAATGACTATATATCTTAACTACTGATCTATTAATGTTTAAGTAGTTTTGGATTCATCAAAAAGGGGGAAATTGTTGGGATATGAATCCTATAAACAATGTTCTAATTGATGATTATATGTTTTGATGGCCAAAAGTAACTTTAGAGTTAATGATATATGTGATTATATATATGATATAAGATTACTGATCTTATTGTGTTATGTTGATTAAGTTTACTGATCTTAGTATTTTACTAATCTGATATATGAACTGTTTAAGAACTAAGCTGATGGAAGTATTGTATAGACAGTTTATAGTATAGGACTTAGTTATACTCATGTGTATGTAGTTCAGTTGATGTATAGATAGGTTTTATATTTGTAAAGTTGTATTCTATTATATTCAGCATTGTAATAGTTAGAACAGTAGATTAGATGGAAGTCAGAAGACTAAAGATGACTAAGAAGACTACTTCAGAGATTGAAGAAATCAAGTGAAGTTATTGAAGGAAGCTGAACAGTTTTGAAGAACTGTGTTGATTGACCAAGAGCAGTAAAACTAAGAAGAGTAGTTTACTGTGCTGAGTTGGTTATTTGAAGAATAAGTTTGGATAACTTATTTAAGGCGTAACTGAACATTTATATGAAGATAAGCTGACTTGGAAAGATAAGATAAGTTGGTTACAAAAGAAAGAAGTTACAAAACAAGAAACGGTTATGAGTTAGTTTACAAACTGCTAACTATCATACTAGATCTTATAAATATCGTGTGATCTTCTACTTGAAAAGACTACTGATACAATTACTATTCAAGAGCAAATCAAGAAGCATTCAAGTATTCAAGCACTCACAGAGTTGAAGATTGAAGAACTGAAGAGAAGCCACAGACCTGATTGAAGAAACAAAGGCTATCATCAAGTGAAGTTTTACTTTTCGTTTTAAGTTTGTATTGTTGTTAACAAGTGTGCTAGTTACTTGTGAAATTACTAGTTGATCGAAGATATACCTGGTGGTATAATCGACAAGATCGAAGTCTTAATCTTGGGACTCTAAACAACAAGTACTCAAGAAGAAGAGTAATAAAACATCGCAACTGGAGTTGTGAGAGTGGATGTAGACAGTTGTCGAACCACTATAAAAATCTTGTGTTCTTTACTGTTTTGATTTGATTAACTGTTGATATATTTGTTGAATAAGAACAGTAAGTTTTCTAAAGAAAAGATTTAAAGAAAAGTTGAGTATAAAAGCTAACTGTTTAGTACTGAGCTGATTCTAAGAACAGTACTGTACAGAACACATTTCCGCACTTAAACTCTGATATTTTGATAGAATTTGAAAAGTCTATTCACCCCTCCCCTCTAGACTTTTTCTTAGCTTACTCAATCTTAACTCAACTTTTGGGACCAACAAGTATCCAGCTGGTCGATAGTTTCGCCAGCTTTCATCCGAAATGATTCAAATCTTTGGACAGCAGTGGATAATTTGCTCTCTTTGATCAGGGATGTCCCTTCACAAATGATAGCTAATCTGTCCCACATCTCTTTGGCAGTTTTACATTTTAACACTTTTCCTAGATACTCGTTAGGAAGAGTGTGTAAAATATAATTCTTCGCCAAACTATCCAAATTATTTTGACGCATTTCTTCTGAGGTTAGATCAGACCTTGGTTTCTTGACGAGGGTGCCAATTGGTTTGCCTTTGTTAAGATTTGCAGTATTTGGGACCATTGTCACGATCGGACCCTCGGTCACAACAGAGATCATTAGATCATGCGTAGAGCTGAAAATCGCTTCCATTCGCAGCTTCCAGTAGTCGTAATCCTGAACCTGGAACTTGGGCAATTTGTTAGCGCTAATTTCCAACGACATGATTTCAAGAAATAAGTGCTAAGCAGATTTATGATCAAGAAGCAGTTAAGTCAAGAACAGGGAACAAGAAACAGATATAACAAGAGTATAGATCAAGAACACGTAAGCAAGTACAATCACGGACCAAGACTTCACCCTTAGTCTTAAGTCGGTTATCAAGAAACAGCAGTTCGAAAACCACTGCTCTGATACCACTTGTAGGTCCCGAAAGTTGAGTTAATATCGAGTAAGCTAGTGAAAATGTCTATAGGGGGGGTGAATAGACTTTTCAAAAATCTATCGAAATATCAGAATACAATGTGCGGAATACGAAATTAACAATGAGCCCAATACAAGTTTATACTCAACTTATCAAATTCGAGAACTATGTTCTATACTCAACTTGTCTTGTTCAGTTATGTGTGTAAACAATTAAGCAATTAAACAAAACAGTAAAGTAAACAACACAAACAATTTATAGTGGTTCGACAACTTGTCTACATCCACTCTCACAACCCAGTTGTGATGTTTCCACTAAACTCTTCCAATCGAGTACAAAGTGCGTATTCCTGTGATTTTAAGTCCCAAGAAGAAGACTTAGATCTTCTAAGACTATACCACCAGATATGTCTATGATCTCACTAGAAATTTAACAAGTATCTAGCAACTTGATAAAAAACAAAAACTAAAAACTTATTCAGTCGCAGTCTTCTGGATTCTTCACTTCACTTCTGACTTGCTTTCTGAACTTCAACGAACTCTGTGAGTAATCTTCAGTATATCTTCAGTATGTATCAGTAGTCTCAGTAGTCTTGAATCAATGAACACCTTGAGGTATTTATAGACTTCCGAAATCAAGAATTTAGTTAGTTGTAACCAACTCTTCTTGAAAACTAACTTTTGTAACTGAATCTTCTTATCCATCCACGCGTTTCTTGTTAAGTAGTTATTCCATAACTAACTTCTTCATCCTTATCTTTATACGCGCTTCACTTAGACTTCACTTCAAGTTGACTCGTCTTGTGTAGTCTGGTAGATGCACTTGTCTTGTAGTCCACCTGTCTTGTGTAGTAGACTTCAACTCTTCTTCTTCAGTCTTCATGTGCAATCTTCAATAGTAAACTATTCTATCCTAACAAGACTATTACATTACTTTAAGCTTGTAGCTTAGTCAACTTAAAACTATACAGTCAATTTATCTATTACATTCAAAAATCATGAGCTCTATACAATGATTATTCATAGCTCAATAACAATCTAACATATACAAATAACAAATATGAAGTACTTATAAATCGTACTTATCTTTTAATATGAAAACAATACTTATCTTTCCATGTGAACTCTACTGATCTGTTCAAGATGACTTCAACTCAACTAGACTAGATTAGTCAACACATAGAAAATATTCAAACTACTTTTGGCTTATCAAAACTTCATCTTTCATCAATATTTAGGACTTGTCTAGAATTCATATCCCAACAAATACATTGAAAAGTAAACGTGAATATACAAATACATGTTTTTTTCCTTTCGCATTACTGAACATTGGTGTTATAGACATTGTTCCACCAAACTCAATTATAGGTTGAGAACAACTATCTACAATTGATTCAACATATTCAAATGCACTCTTCTCACACTTGGTTGATGTTTCTTTCTTCTTTTTATGTTTTTCTTTCTGCCTACCACGAGTCTTCTTTAGAGGATGCGGCTCAAGCAGTGATGTAGTTGTAGGATTTACAATTTCCCTCAACCTCTTCAACCTCAATAATTGTTTTGAATCATTTTTGTTGTCGATTTTTTTGACAACATCCATCAACGTGTCATTCAACCGACTACTAATATCACGTGCAACCCCCTGACTTTTCACTTGACTCGGCCCCTGATGTTGCCCCTGACTCGGCTCCTAATGATGCCCTTCACTCGACCCCTGATGCTGCCCCTCGCTCGGCTCTATGGTCGTACATACATTGATGTGTTCAGCCACGATTCCGGTCATACACGCCGTGACTGCTAATGCCAAAAAAACTGTATAAAGTGTAAAAAACATTAAATATACTTACATGGGAACCCTACTTACATTAATTTCCACTGTCATGTTTTTTTCTTCCATAACCATGTTTGTGGTGATTATATCATCGTATGAAGACTTATGGTGATAACGTTTATGCATGGAGGGAAGGGTTTTACGAATATAGTGAATTTTTGATGTAAACGTAAAAATAGATGAATGGGGGTTAAATGTGGGTAGGGTTTAAGAATTGGGTGTGTATAACATGAGGTGTGTTTAAAATTATTAGGGGTGTGTTTAACATTTTTTAAAAGATTTAAA
This sequence comes from Galeopsis tetrahit, assembly GCA_963675135.1. Taxonomy (NCBI): domain Eukaryota; kingdom Viridiplantae; phylum Streptophyta; class Magnoliopsida; order Lamiales; family Lamiaceae; genus Galeopsis; species Galeopsis tetrahit. The sequence goes on from OY776123.1 coordinate 59,807,605, forward strand.
AGGACATTTTAGTAAATTGAATTATGTCTATTTTTGTCCAAATTTTTTTAGGGTGTGAATAACACTATATGGGGGTGTTGATAGCCCCTCCCAATTATTAATTTATTGCATTTGTACAATTAAAATTGAACGAATTTGGTCAAATGTTGAGGTTAAAGATTAAATTTAACATTAGAATTTAAGTGTATCTCCACTCAATTACATAATATATATATATATATATTTATACAATCTTCCCTATATACTATTTCTGAATCATTTTTGAATGATGCGGCTTCTCTAAATCTCTCAGTTTTAAAATCTTTTAATTTTGTTAGTTTAAGTTTTAATTTTTTTTTTTTTGGGTTTTATAACTATCTTTCTTCTCTCTCTTCTCCACCAATTTACATTTTTTAAATCTAATTCAATATCAATATCTCATATATTTATCTTCTCTATTTCAAAATTTTCTACTCTCATTAAAAGTTATTTTAAATTCTTAATCTTTTTAAATACTATTTTGAAATATTAAAGCACCTATTTTCTCAACTTCTACTCTTAACTGTTGCATTTACATCACCCACCTCCTCTTTTCATTTACCCGCTCTTATTCTCACGTTTCTGCAGACCATTTGAAGTGTTGTTTTTGCCGAAATCATTGGTTAACTTTTCGCCCTTCTCCGTTTCCTCCATTGTTGCGGCTTCCTGTTTTATCTTATATTGTATTGGTACGTACATTACTTTTGAAATATTATCTTAATTAATTAATTATTTTTTTTTCTTTTCCACTTAAAGGATAGTGAGTTTCAAAAATTGTTGAGTTTGGTTAACATTCTTTCTCTTTCAATTTATTTTTTATTTTTGTTTTCGTGATTCAATCTATAATTTTATATACGCACATATATCCCAAAATCTTGATTTTTTTTTTTCTAGTTTTAGTTTTCTTTATAGTGCATATTTATATTTTAAATTGGAATATTTCTCATTTGTTTTGTCTATGAATGATTTTTATTTTTCACTTAAAGCATAGTGAGTTTCAAAAATTGTTGAGTTTGGTTAATATTCGCTCTCTTTCAATTTAAATTTTGTTCTTTTTTTTTCGTGATTCAATCTATGATTTTATATACGCACATATATTCGAAAATCTTGAAAAAAAAAAATCAGTTTCAGTTTTCATTACAGCGTAGATTTATATTTCAAATAGATATATTACTCATTTGTTCTGTCTTCAAATACTTTTTTTTTTCATTTAAAGGATAGCGAGTTTCAAAAATATATAGTTGAGTTTGATTAACATTCTTTTTCTCTCCATTTTTTCGTGATTATATTTAATATTTTATATAAGCATGTATATCCCAAAATCTTAACCTTGATTTTTTTTTTCAGTTTCAGATTTCTTTACGGTGCAAATTTATATTTTAAATTGGTATATTTCTCATTTGTTTTGTCTACATATGATTATTTTTTTCTTTTCACTTAAAGGACAGTGAGTTTCAGAAATTGCTGAGTTGATTAACATTACTTTTTTTTTAATCTATGACTTTATATAAGCACATATATTCCAAAATTTGAAAAAAATGGAGCATTTACTCTAAAGGAAATTTACCTATAAACTTTACAAATAAAGGTCATTTTTTTAAATACAAATAAGATCAAAATTGAGTATAAAAGTACCAATATACCCTTATAATTAATTAATTCACAAAATTACATATTATTAATAAGTCAACTATTAAAAAACGATTTTTGGAACACAATCTCGAAAATCGTGCCCATTTATTATCTTTCCGAAATAAATTTTTTTTACTAATCTTCCAGTTCGATTCCCAGAAATCACGGAATCAATTAGTTGCATATGGAAAAAATTGTTGCATATTCTTAGGGACATATGCAAAAATATGTAGCATATAACTTAAAATATTTCATAATATGCAATATAATAATATATCTGTAATAAGATACAAATATATGCAATAAATAGATATTTAGAATATATTAATTCTTGGAAAAATTGCAAAATAAGATTTTTGAATATATGAACCAATGAACTTCTGCATTTATGTTATTTGTTATTTTTACTAAGGGTGAGCATCGGTCGATTCTGTCCCCGAACCGAACCGAACAAAAACCGAAATTCCATATTAAGTAACCGAAACCAAACTGAACATACTAAAAACCGACTTTAATCGAAACAAATTATTCGGTTCAGTTTCGGCTAAAACCGAAAAACCGAATTGAAAACCGAAAAAGCGAATTGAAAACCGAAATTCTGAATATTTTTTAACAGATTATTAATTGTGAATCTTTACAGAAGAAACTATACAAATTAAGTTTATTCAAATTATGCAAATTATAAATATTATTAATTCAGTCTATTCAAATTATACAATTTATACAGATTCTATACAGAAGTAGAGTAAGAAATTATACATATTCTAATTTGGTCGGTTTCGGTTAATCGAATTTATTACGGAAATAACCGGAACCGAAACCGAAAATCGGGATTTTCAAAAGACGAAGCCGAAGACCAAACCGAATTCATATTTCGGTTCAAATTTCGGTTAAAACCCAAATAGTGCTCACTCCTAATTTTTACATATGCAACGAAAATTGCATGTTGTAAATTTGTAATTGCATAATGAAAAAAAGAAAAGAAAAAAAGAGAGCACTAGTCACCCCTCAAATTAGCAACATTTGCCCAAACAATCTCCTTGCATTCTAGCACCATTTGTTCTTCCCAACACGTCCTCCTCCATCTGAAAATGAAACAAAAGCCAATAGTAGAACCAAAAAACCATACACAAACATACAACTTGTACATGCCATATTCGAAAATCTAATATATAAAACCACACTATATATCACCTCTAACCAACTACAATAATCTGTCACAATTCATAAAAAAATCACATCTTTTTTCCTAATATATGCCCAAAAATCTACGGCATTTATAATGCCAAGAAGCAAAACCCCATAATATCATAGCTAAGAAGCAAAATCCCACAACAACTTAACTGCACAATCATCACAACAACTTTCATCCTGTGATTTGCCCAAGAAAACAATAACATTTGTTATCAACTGCATTAGCCATAACAAACGTCGTGCATAATAACTGCATCATTTATTCTTCCCAACACGTCCTCCTCTCCCTGAAAATGAAACAAAAACCAACAGTAGAACCAAAGAAACATACACTAACATGCAATCACTATAAAATGATGTAAAACATAACTATAAATGGAGGTTCATCACAAAACGTATTCGTAGAAGCTAAGTAACCGGCGTGTCTTCCTTCCTCCAACAGAAAAGAAGAACAACTCTTATCATGATAAAAAAAATTATCACATTAATAGATTCTTCAAATATGCCAATAATTCATCTACGAAGTGACCGAACAACAAGGTTGTAAAAGTTGGAAACCATTAATCGGGCGGTTGGGGACCACCTAGGTGTGGAGTGACCCATGCATCACGATTCACGAATTACGATAAGAAACCCCACCAAAATCAAACAAGCAAAAATCAAAGATCGTTGGACTTTTTTCTTCTAACTCTTTCACCTCCTTCAACGACGGCTTGGGATTTATTCACGGCGGCGGCAGCGATGGGCTCCCTCGACAACGACAGTGGCGGCGACGGGTCCCTCAATTGCGAGCAAAGAAGTTGATTTGGGTGAGAATTTTATTTTGCCCTAATATTCTGATTTCTGATAAGAATCCTCAACCCCCATTGCTGTAAAGAAGAATACTGAAACTACGTCGTTTTCAGGTAAAGAATTAAAAAAACAATTGTCACCGCCTAGGCACCGTCTAATCTCACAGCCGACTATAGCAAACGATGGACAACCATGACTTTAAACTTGAACTAAGTAAAATTAAACCTGATTGCTTTCACTATCTTCACGTTGGTGGGGTCGAACAATGACTGCCATGGTGGATCCATAAATTCAACGACAGTGAAAGAGAGAAATGAGGCTAGGGTTTGAAATGAAGGAAATGTCGATAATATTTAATTGAATTTTTAAAAAGGTGTTGGGAAATGAATTGATTTTGATTGATATACCAAACCTCCTGAATGATGGTAGTCAGATTAGTTGAGAATGATAGTTAGTCTACTTGTCTCAGGATAGTTGAGACAGTTCAAAATTATGTCTAAGTCAAGAATCTCAGGAATGTTGAGATCTTAGTTTTCAGGCTAGTTGTCCAAGCTGGTATGTTAGGCAGCTTAATAGTTTTTGTTGTTAAGATCAAGTTTGCCGAACTCATGAAGACAAAACTGCTGAAGTGGACAGAATGGCTGAATGCAGAAGGCTCAAGCAAGTAGCCTGATCTGTTAAACCAACAATGATAAGAGTTGTATCAGATCAAGATGAAGTGTTGAAGATCAAGAGCATTGAATGCTTCTGCCTCAAGAGACAACATTAATGAAGCATTAAAACCATCAAGCCTAAATGTGCATTAAAGACTTAGAAGCATTAAAGACTGAAGACTTGAATGAATTAAAGAACATTCTACCTGCAGCAAAAGGTGTTCAGTGAACTTGTCCAATCTGACCGTTGGTGAAGTACAAGTTCTGACACAATCATTCTTGGAAAATGTGCAAGCTTAGAAACTGACACAAGTCTGCACAACCGCATTTTTCAAAAGTCAACACCATTCATTCAAGCAACCATTGAAGAACCTTCTATACACAGTTGTTAATAGAAGGATGCTCAAATAGCCGTTTCAACGGAGCTGCAAATAGACAATTTGAATGTCTATCTCTCCAATGGATAGATGATCAATGTTGATCTATAAATACAGAAGTGATCCAAGGATTCAAGCATCCATCTATCTGCTATCAACTACAATCTAGCATTCAAGGAAACAAAAGCTTACAACTTAGGATCCCAAGTTTCCTGATCAATTCTAGCTAAGTCATCTTGTGAAATCCAAGCTTAGCAAAGAGATATCCTATCCCTTTACATTGTTCTTATTGTAAAGGATATCTCACTTAGTTGGAACCAAACCTCAAACCCTTACGTCTTAAGTGAAGTAGTGTTTATTTTAGAAGTGAGGAGTAAATAACTGTTAAGAGAAAACACAACTTTAACTCAGAGAAGTTGAGCACTAGGACTCAGATTTCCTAGGGATCAAAGTACTAAGATATTGTTGTTGATCAATGCACCTTGACACTATAAAACAAGTTAATTCTAGGTGTTAAGGATTTATCCTGTTCAATCAGGGAAAATGGATGTAGGAGCTTGAGTCTCTGAACCACTATAACTTGCTGTGTTATTTACTTATTGCATTTTATCATTCACATATTAGACACAAAGCTTTCCTGAAAAGAGTTGATTTCAGAAAACTTAAGTAAAACAGCTTTGGACAAAGTCCCTGATAAACTGTTTTTTTTCAGAAATTAATTAAGGAGTATTTTCAAAGTAAAAGCCAACCAAATTCCACACTGAATAACTCTTTTAGATATTAGTCCAACTGATTACTTCATATTTTTCAGTAGGTTGATTATCTATTCAAGTTTATTCACTCAGAGAGGTTGTCAGACAACTCTCCTGATAGGTTAAACTGTTTGAAAAAGTAAAATTTGCATACACAAGTGCAATCCCCCCCTCCCCCCATACACTTTTGTTATACTCCATAAAGGACCAACAAAAGGAAAGCTAAGAAAATTAATCGAAAATTATGGAATATGAAGAAGCCAATTAAAATATAATTATATTTTAAATTAATGGTGCCTTTTAAATAAAAGGGCATAATGAGTTATTTACATTTAATTTTGACCTTATTTGTAATGTTGAGAATTTTTGTCCTTAATTGTAATAGTGTTTATATAATTGAATCTTGAAGTAAATAAACTAAAAAAAATTCAGTTTGAGTTTTCTTTATAGTGCAGATTATATTTCAAATTGGTATATTCCTAGATTTCTTTTGATATTCTCTCAATTATCCTAAATTTATTTGTCTACTGATGATTTTTTTTCTTTTCACTTATAAATTAAAAAGAGCTAACATAGTTATTTGAGTTTGTATTTTAATTTTTTTTATATCACCCTGAAATGCATTTACTTAAAAATTCTTAAATGATTGTGCAGTTACGAGATTGCAATTGGGCCTAGAGTATTTGTCCCGACATATTAGTGGATATATGCTCTTCTCTAAAGTTGACATATAAAATGTGTTGGGATATTCATCCTACCCCTAATCTGATTATAATTGTGTACTTAGTTTTGATGGCCAAAACCAGATCAGTACACCAAGTGTTAAGAGTAATAATTTTAATCTAGTGATAGGTTCCTAAACTGTTTTATAAAGCTTAGAAGTATAAAATAGAAGTCTATGTCTTAGTCAGTGGGATCAGCTGTATGTATATCAGCTGATACCACATTATATAAACACACGTATACTCAAGACTTGAAGAGTAGAAGACATTTGAAGCTCATTAGTGAAATCAGACAGTAAGGTTCTTGTATACCTTATCAGCTGATAGAAGCTACATGAGATCTGCACAACAGAAGACACCAACAGATATGAGCTTCACCAGATCTTGTCTGAGAAACTTTTGGGATATGAATCCTAGAACAAGTCCTAAATGATGATAAAAGATAAAGATGAAGTTTTGATAAGCCAAAAGTAGTTTGAATATTTTCTAAGTGTTTACTGATCTAGTCTAGTTAAGAGAAGTCATCTTGTACAGACCAGTAGAGTTCACAAGACAAGTATTGTTAAAGTTAACAAAAGATGAGTACGAAATATAATTACTGTTCATATTGATTGTTTAGGTTGTTATTGAGCTATGTTAAACATTGTGTAGAAGCTCATGATTTTCATATGTAATTAATATATTCGTTGTATAGATTTCTAAGTTGACTAAGCTATGTTATAAAGCTTAAAGTAATGTAATAGTCTTTTTAGGATTAGATTAGTTATTACTAAGCCTACTACTGTAAAAGTTCGCACAAGAAGAAGAAGGATGAAGTCTACACAAGACAGGTGCACGACCACAAGACTCAACAAGACAAGTCAACATATCAAGATGAAGTTAGTTATTCGAAGCGCGTATGAAGATAAGGATTGAAGAGTTAGTTAGAAATAACTAATTAACAATAAACGCGTGGAAGGATAAGAATAACAAGTTGCAAGTTAGTTTTCAAGAATAGTTGGTTACAACTGAAAAGTTCTTGAAGGATGAAAGTCTATAAATACCCCAAGGTATTAATTGATTAAAGACTACTGCAATTCTACATACTGAAGCATTATTGAAGCATTCAAAGCAAAGTTACTCACAGAGTTTGAAGTTCAGAAAGCAAGTCCAGAAGACAAGTGAAGACTAAAGAAGACTGCTACTGAATAAGAGAAGTTTTACTTTTTAGTTTGCTGTTCAAGTTGCTAGATACTTGTAAATCTCTAGTAAGATCGAAGATATACTTGGTAGTATATTCGAGAAGATCTAAGTCTTGTTTCTTGGGACTCAAAATTACAATAACACACAGATATTACTCCATTGGACGAGTTAATAAGAAACATCACAACTGGGTTTGTGAGAGTGGACGTAGACAAGTTGTCGAACCACTATAAAATCGTTGTGTGTTGTTTACTTTACTGTTTTGTTTGTGTTTAATTGATTAACTGTTTAATTGTTTAAATACATATCTGAACAAGACTAGTTGAGTATACATATAACAGAGTTCTCGAATAAGAAGTTGAGTATAAACTTGAATTGGGCTCATTGATATATTTTGATTTCCGCATTGTACTCTTGATATATCGAAAGAATTTTGAAAAGTCTATTCACCCCCCTCTAGACATTTTCACTAGCGTACTCGATATTAAACTCAACTTTGGGACCTACAAGTGGTATCAGAGCAGTAGTTTACGAACTGCTGTTTCTTGATAACCGACTTAAGACTTAGGGTGAAGTCTTGGTTCGTATTTGTACGTGCTCTTATCTGTTCTTGATCACTGCTATTGAATATATCAATTTCTTGATACTATACTGTGCTATACTAGTCTTCTTGAATCATGTCGTTGGAAATCAGTGCTAACAAGTTACCCAAGTTCCAGGTTCAGGACTACGACTATTGGAAGCTGCGAATGGAAGCGATTTTTAGCTCCACGCACGACCTAATGATCTCTGTTGTCACCGAGGGTCCGATCGTGACAATGATCCCAAATACTGCTGCCCTCGACAAAGACAAACCAGTTGGTACTCTCGTCAAGAAACCCAGGTCAGATCTAACCTCAGAAGAAATGAGGCAAAATAATTTGTATAGCTTGGCGAAGAATTACATCTTACACACTCTTCCTAACGAGTATCTAGGAAAAGTGTTAAAATGTAAAACTGCCAAAGATATGTGGGACAAATTAGCTATCATTTGTGAAGGGACTACCCTGATCAAAGAGAGCAAACTCTCCACTGCTGTCCAAAGATTTGAATCATTTCGAATGAAAGCTGGCGAAACTATCGACCAGCTGGATACTCGTTTTACTAAGATCATGAATGACTTGGAAGTACTTGGTAAATCTTATACTGCTCGTGAGATCAATCTTAGGATTCTTAAAAGCCTTGATAGTCGATGGAAAATGGTAAAGATGCTTGTTAAGAATACCCACTATATAGATGCATGGACTGCAGAGACCATGTTTCAAACTCTAAAGGCTCATGAGTTTGATTTAGACGAAGATGAACCCACAGCCAGTAGTGATAGAGAACATGTTGTATCTAAGAACGTTGTCTTTAAGTCTAGTTCGTCTAAGTCCTCTAGAGTAGACAAGTCTAAGTCTAAGACTAAGTCTGTTTCTGTGAAAGATGAGTTAGATACTGATCTTAGTCTGAAGGATCAGGTGAACCTCATGGTTAGAAAGTTTGATAGGCTGAATAAGCGTTTCGGTAGATATAAGAAGTTCTATAGAGATCATAGAGCGTCCACTTCTAAGAACTCATCTGAGACCAGACGAGACCGAAACTCGTCCGAAAGGAGAGACGAAGTCTCGAAAGGTAATAGACGAGATAGAGAGTCTGATGATAGGAAGATTCAGCGTTCTGATAGACGTGATAAGCGTAGGGATAAATCTCCTATTAAAAAGGCTACTAATGATCTTCTGTGTTATAACTGTGAAAAGCAAGGTCACTACATATATGAATGTCCAGACCTGAGCACTGACGAACGAGAAGAACGCAAAGCACGAAGGGAAAGAAGATACAATCGTGGCAAGAAGGTAATGATGGCCAATGATGACTCTGAGTCTGATTCAGACGAGTTGCCATCATCCTCATCTAGCTACCCGTCTGATCGAGATCACGATGAAGCTTTTATAGTAGATGATGTCCTATGATGCATGGATAAAATCGACCAAGAGGTATCATCTGCTACTTCTTTTCAATCATGTGATGAATCGGATTCTGATGAAAGTGATACTGCTAGTAGTGAAGTAGGGAGTAGTCTTAATCACTCTACTAGTGCTGTTGAAGACGACCTTCTACTAGCTAAACAGGCATTCATTGAAGTCAGTGATGAGAACATCGCCTTGAAACAAGAAATCATTGATCTTAAGGAAGCTCAGTCCAAAGTAGATCCTAATGTAACAGTCCTAAATGAACGCTTGACTGAAGAGTTGAGACAACTCAAAAAAAAGTGTGCATTGACAGACAGGTTATATCAAGACTTACTTAAGACACATGCAACTGAGAGAAATGAATTCAATGTTTTAAAGAGCAAGTGCAATAGACTTAAAGAACGTAATAAGTTCCTAGAGACCGAGGTTGTCACATTAGATCTCAAACTTACTGACCTGGTTAACTCTACAAAGATTAACCTTGAATTGTCAGATAGGTATAGAGATCCAGCTGACAAGACAGGTATAGGTGCTGAGTCATCTAGCTCGTCTACTCGAGTCATTAAGAACCCTACTACTAATAACTCAATACTTTTGCCAAATGATAAAGGAAAAGGACCAATGATATACGATATTGGAACTCCGTCCAAAGGCACTGTACCTAAACAGACACGAGTCAACAATCCGATTACCAAGGGAGGTAAAAAGAATGTTAACAACAAGTCTGTTCCGTTTAGAATTAATCTTCAAAGTATCACTAATCGTGGACGACCCAACCAGGTCAGATACGAGGATTGGTATCCTGAAGAGACTAGTACTAGACAGGTACAGACTAGACGACAAGAGCCTAGACCTCCTTTCATAAGGCAGTCTCAGCTCTACTCGTCTAGGCCTAGACAGGTTGCTCCAAAATATCGTACACAAGCTGTTCTATATCCTCCACCTTTGTCATATGATATCATTAGTGAGGAAAGACCTAAACGATTCTATAAACCGTATGGACCTAATGCATACAAGCCCTATTCTGACTATCATAGACCAGCGCCTGCTCAAGTAGAGATCAAGTCGAAAGGCTATCTCAAACGAGTAGACCCGAACTCGAATGATAGGCCAGATAAGGACAACAAGGTCTTATTTTGTAACAAGTACGGTAGGAAGCTTAAAAGATCGAACTTGTTCAAGACTCCAATGTACATTTGGATTCCTTTGAACTCGACTAACCCCCAGGACCCCAATAAACTAGTGGGTACCTAAATTATTGAATATCTTCATTGCAGGGTCGACTCGACTTGTATAAGAAGGGTGGTTTAGTTGGAGAAACCTGGTACATAGACAGTGGGTGTTCTCACCACATGACTGGTACCAAGGTTCTTCTTTCTAACTACCATGAGCAAGAAGGACCAAAAGTAATCTTTGGAGATAGTTCTATGGCAATCACGAAAGGATTCGGATACATTAGGAATGGAGACGTAGAGATTCACGATGTCTCATATGTGGAAGGTTTGAAGTATAATTTGTTATTTGTCTCTCAATTTTGTGACAGGGGCTATAAAGTCTACTTCAAAAGCACCAAATGCGAAATCTGGGATAAAAGAACTCATACTATTCTACTAGTTGGAGTAAGGCAAGGCAGTGTCTATACTGTGAATTGGAATAGCTGCCCTAGGGATGCTTGCCTTCTTACTAAAAGTCCTAAAGAAATCAGCTGGCTATGGCACCGACGCCTATGCCATATGAACTTTAAGATAATTAACAAGATCGCAAGAAACTACCTTGTTGAAGGTATCCCTAATGAAATCTATTACAAATCACAAGTGTGTGACTCGTGCCAAAAAGGTAAACAGGTAAAGGTTTCATTTAAGAAAATTCCTACTCTCTCAACAAGTAGAGTCCTAGAACTCCTACATATGGATCTTCATGGTCCAATAACTCCTCCAACCTTGAATGGTAGAAGGTACACACTTGTTGTTGTAGACGACTATTCTAAGTTTACTTGGGTAGTCTTCCTACACAAGAAGAGTGATACACAAACTCTTCTACCTGATCTGTTGAAGAAGTTACAAGTTGAGAAGAACCAGTCTATTGTCAAGATTCGTAGTGACAAGGGAACTGAGTTCATTAATTGCTATATCCAATATTTTTGTGCTAAACGTGGTATCCAACATCTTACTAGTGCAGCCAGGACACCACAACAAAATGGTGTAGCAGAAAGAAGGAATCGAACTCTCAAAGAAGCCTGTAGAACCATGATAGCCGAGTACAACACACCTAAAAAGTTTTAGGCTGAAGCTATCAACACTGCATGCCACTCACAGAACAGAAGTGCAATCAACAAAGCTCTAGGCAAGACACCCTATGAGGTTTGGAAAGGTAGAAAACCCAGAATTTCATATTTCCATATATTTGGTTGTAAGTGTTTCATCCATAACAATGGAAAGAGCAAGTTGAATGCTTTCGATGCTAAAGCAGACGATGGGATATTCTTAGGATACTCCTCGACTAGCAAGGCATTTAGGGTATTCAACTACTCAACTCTTTGTGTGGAAGAAACACCACATGTGGTTTTCGATGAATCTCGACAGGACTCGTCTGCCAACAAGATCATTGAGAAAGCGACTGATCTATCGATCGAATCTGACAAAGAATCAGAGGTATATGAATCCGTTCAAGCCTACAATCCATTCTTAAAAGCTCTCGAGTCTGATGACAAAGAGAAGGTAAGTGCTCAAGGTAAGTCTTTTAGACCAGCTAACATGCCTGCTCTAGTTGACTCTACTACTCCTGTTAAATTTGGTGATACAAATGATGTTGATATGCATGATGCTGTACATGATGTAGATGGTGATAGTATCCCTGTTAAGAATAGAAAAACATGGAAATCTGCGCATGATGCTGAAAATATTATTGGTGACTCTACTATTGGTGTGAAAACTAGAAGACAACTCTTTGAGTCGCAAGAACAGCCTAGTCCAACTATGTTTTGCTGGTGTTGTTTCCTCTCTGTTATTGAGCCTACCACTGTTAAAGAGGCATTGGCTGATAGTAATTGGATCATCGCTATGCAAGACGAGTTGAACCAGTTTGTTCGAAACGACGTCTGGGAACTTGTCGATAGGCCGTAACATCATAATGTAGTTAGCACTCGATGGATTTTCAAAAACAAGAAAGATGAGAATGATGTAGTCGTTAGGAATAATGCTAGACTAGTAGCCCAAGGATATTCACAAGCTGAAGGCATAGACTATGATGAAACATATGCTCCTGTTGCTAGACTAGAAGCCATTCGTTTGTTCCTTGCATATGCTGCTCATATGAAGTTTACTGTATATCAAATGGATGTCAAAAGTGCATTTCTTAATGGTATTCTTGCGGAAGAAGTGTATGTTGAACAACCCCCAGGTTTCGAAGTCAAAGGCAACCAGGTGTACAGATTAAAGAAAGCCTTATACGGACTAAAGCAAGCTCCAAGAGCATGGTATGACACTCTCTCTCTCTTTCTATTAGAAAATGGTTTTACTAAGGGCAAGGTCGATAGAAATTTGTTCAGAAGACAAGAAGGGAAAGACATTTTACTCGTCCAAATTTACGTAGATGACATCATTTTTGGGTCACCTAACAAAAAGCTGAGTGAAGGTTTTCCAACACTCATGCAAAGTAAATTTGAGATGTCTATGATGGGTGAAATGAATTACTTTCTTGGTCTTCAAGTAAAACAGACCCCTGAAGGGATTTTCATAAATCAAGCGAAGTACACTAGAAATCTTCTAGACAAGTACGGGATTAAAACATGTAAGTCTACTGGCGTACCGATGCTACCTACTTACAGAATGGATCCAGACGAACACGGTAAATGTGCTGATCAATCTTATTATCGTGGTCTTATTGGTTCTTTACTGTATCTAACTGCTAGTAGACCAGACATTGCATTCTCTGTTGGTGTTTGTGCTCGTTTCCAAGCCAATCCAAAAGAGAGTCACATGGAAACCACAAAACGGATACTGAAATATTTGAAAGGAACCATCAATCGTGGTATATGGTATCCTTCAAATGATGATCTATCCTTAAGTGGTTACTCAGATTCTGATTTTGGTGGCTGTAGAATAGATAGGAAATCTACATCTGGTTCTTGTCAATTCTTAGGCACAAAACTCATTTCATGGTTTTCGAAAAAGCAAACTAGTGTGGCTACCTCTACTACCGAAGCCGAGTACATGGCTGCTGGTAGCTGCTGTAGTCAACTACTTTGGCTCATGCAACAGCTTAGAGATTACAATATATATGAATCAAATGTTCCTATTTTCTGTGATAGTAATAGTGCCATTGCCATTACACAAAATCCTGTTTTGCACACACGTTGTAAGCATGTTGATGTGAAGCATCATTTCATACGTGATCATGTAGAAAAGAAGGATATTCGCATGGAAAAGATTCATACTGATTTTCAAAGAGCTGATATTTTCACAAAACCATTAGCTGAGGCTCGTTTTCGTGAGTTATGCATTAGTCTAGGACTAATTGACCTAGACCCTACTTGCCCATAGCTATGTACTAACCAGACATGTACATCAAAGAGATAAATAGACAAGATCACTGGAACAAGAGCACTCGTCTACTCGCTCAACAGACAGGTATACAAGGCTAGACAAGATGACCAAACAACCCGATGAGGAAGCTGGTAAAGCTGAGGGTAATACTAAGGGAATAAGCATTTAAGGGGGAATCTTTGATTTCTTAAATATCCTTATGTTGACTCTTACGTTTGTCTCAAGTCATCTTGTTCGAAACCTTGACCATTGCTTTAGATTGATATTCATCTTAATTATTCTACTCTACTTGTACCTACGATTATACGTTGCATAAGACTAGATAGGTCCATGAAGTCGTTCGACATTCAGAATAGACAAGCACAGTCGAAGGGGGAACTCGTCTTGTGCGCATAAGCCTACTCGTCTGTTCTGGATAGACTCGAACAGACAAGATAAGTGTTCTTATGATTTAAAATGCTCTAAGTGTTTAAACGAAATGAATTAAGGGTATTATTGTAATTTGTTAATGCAAAAATTGGAAACCCTAGAATTGGATTTATACACTCCCATTTTAATGAGGTGTATACACCCAGTTCGCGCCAAACCCTACTACCCTAGGTCAGATGAGTTCACTCCTCTGTCCTAACCAATAGGAAAGGCGGATTCCAAATTTTACAATATCAAAACACGTAATATTCTCGATTCCGTAAACAGAATTTCAAAAGGCCCAACCGTTGGATCTAATTCTTCAATCTTGGCCATTGATGCTTAAATTCAGTTTTAACAAAACCCAACACTTACACACTACTTGCCCCACGTTTTTCTTAACTCTCCAACTCAAGCATTCGATTTCTTGCGAAACCCAAACCTTGTGTTCTCAATCAATCTATTCACTATGTCGATCATCTTATTTTTCGATGTAAGGACTAACATGCACGCTAGGTTCGACCTAGGCAAGTTCATATCTGAAAGCAAGGTGCATGTGGAACCTTCTGTGTTTTTCAAGGGGAAACACACTGAAGGAAATCAAGAAATTTTGACTAAGTGCATTAGATGTGGGTTGAAACCCTACTTGGAGGCCTTTCCAGAAATTGTTTTGGAGCAGGAGGTGTTGGAATTTTATGCCAACGCAACCAGACGAGGAGGCTCAGTTGAATCATTTGTTGGAAGAAGTCAAGTGGAAATCACTCGCGATGCTGTGTTCGAGCATTTGAGGCTGCCCATCGGATCGATTGATGTGGAAAATTACGCCATCGGACAAGAAGCAAGATACCTTAGTATCTTTTGTGGCAAGAAATTAAGGCTGAATCCGGACGGAAAACTCCCAGCAGTCAAGAAGAAGGAGCTACTTGAGAAATACAGAACACTCCTTGACATAGCTAGCAAGATGTTACTATGTGTTGCCGGTTCTTTTGATTCAGTCACCTTGCAGAAGGCAAGAATGATGGTTGCTATATATGATGGAATCACCGAAGGAAATTGGTTCAAATTATTAGCAGATCGACTCATGTATTTTGAGAGAAGTGTTCGAGTTGACACTGATACAGCTAATTGGGTGGTGTCCAATGTGGTTGGATTCGGAAATAAGCTAAGTATTCTGCTACCCCTCTTGTTGCCGAACAAGACGGAATGGAGCAAGGGCAAGCCGTTTCATGCCTTGAAGTTCTATTTGAAGAAAGAGGCCTTGAGGAAGCAAGTTGCTACTAGACCGTCTGCCCCAATGCAAGTCTACATTAATCCACTTGATGCGATGCCCGAGGCCGCCTCGTCTAATTCAGAAGAAGACGACTCAGATGATGAAGAATCTGAAAATGTGGCACAAGTTGGATCTAGTGCAGATGACTCGGAGGAGACGCAATCTGATGAAGAGCATGAGAAGGTTGAGGAGACAGGTGCGAATGTTGCTGAAACCTATCGCCTGGTGAGAGTGTCTAGTCCTACACCAGACGAGTCGACTCAACAGGTTGGTTCTTCTTCTCAATCTCTTTCAATTCCTCTCTTTCTCCCTCCAGTCCGAACCAAGGCAAGATCACATCGATCTCGTGCCAGACTTGCACCCTCATCCTCACAAGTGTTGGCAGTACATCCACTACGAGCCAACATAACCCAAGACACTACTATAATTGATACAACTGATACTCCTACAGTTGTCAAACCAAACCAAGCTTCATTACAGCCCCCAGAAACCACAGCCCAAACTCTCTCCTTACCCTCAACAGAATATGTTGAACCTCTTAACCCATCTATTTCAGAAAAGACTCCAGTTGCCACTGCAACAACTGAGACAGGGACCCCACCCGCTCAGACCCCTTCTGAAACTAGATTCGAATCCCTGGTATATTATCCGATGTGTTTAAGGGAGAAGAGGATTCGTGCGAGAGTAAGTAACAACTTAAGGAAGAGGCTCTCGTCTATCGAGATAGACACTTCGACAGAGTAGTTCGAAAGCTGAGCTCGTTGATGCTGCCATTCAGACTTCAGAACCTCTATTGGAACTAGAAGATGTCCCTGATAATCTTGAAGAAGAGGCGGAAAGTGCTGAAGAAGAAGTCGAATTGATCGAGCTTGGTGAAGAAGATGATGAGTTTGTTGAAGCCATCATGTTTGATGAAGATGAGCTGATTGAAAAAGTTCAAGAAAATGTTATTGCTGAGACTCAGTCTTCTTCTCAAATGTTTCCTGAAGGTTTTCTAGATGAGCTGAAGACGGACTTGAAAGGTGTTGTCCAGTCTGCTGTAGATGAGTTCTTAAACTCAAAGTTGAAAGACATCTTGGTGGAACAAAATCAGTCACTTGTTGATAGCTCAAGAGAATTGATAGTTGGTGAGGTCAACAAGATGGACTCGTCTTTCAGAGAGGAAATGTATGTTGAAATTGAGAATTTCTTGAAGAAGCAAGTTGATTTCTCGGAAAAGAGATCGATAACTTTTGCTAGATCTTTAGATGAAGAGTCGAGTAAGATGGAAAGACTCTACAGAGTTAAGATTGAAATTGCTGATGAGCAGAGACGAGAAGTACAAGATCAGTTGGTGCGTTCTCGAGCTGTTCTAACAGAGCTAACCGAGCAGAATAGACTCCTTAGGCAAACAACTATGTATTTCAAAGATGAACTTGTATCTAGTTCAAGGAAGCTGGAGTTGGCTACTGATCGTCTTGACAAGATAAGTCACGATAAGACGCATCAAAAGCAAATAGAGTTAGCTGCTGAAGCAATGAAGGAAGCTGTGAAGGAAGAAATGACTCGCTTTACTTCTCTATTCACTCTTAAGGCAAATGATGAAGCCAAAAATGGGGAAGAGACAAGTAGAGTTGAGGAAAAGTCTAGTGCTGAACCAGAAATGAAGGCTGCTGCTACTGCGATAGAAGAGCTGAAGAGGCCTAAGAGAGGCAAGTTAGTAAAGACAGCTAATCTTGAGCAAATTAGAGCGGAAGAGCGGAAAAGATTGGAGAAAGGCAAAAGTGTTGCATCTCCTGAAGCTGAAGTTCAGACCAGACGAACTAAGAGAAAGTTAGATTTGGAAGAAGCTGAAGATCAGTCTGTGATCATCAAGAAGCAGAAGAAGGTAGTTGATATGGATGATGAATCACACTATACAAGCCAGAAAAAGATTGGTAAACATATTCGAAGGTTGCAGAAGCTGAAAGCAAATGAAGATCAAATGGAAGATGCGTTCATTGACTACTTCATTGACAAAGAACATCGACAAGATTGGTTCAAAGTGAAGTTGCAATGGGAGCTAGATCACTGGATAATCAGAAAATTTGGTGATGTTGAGAGCTCGGATGAACTGTATTCTATCTTTGATAAGTTCATGGAAGGCCAGAACAAGATGCTTTGGAATTTGATTATGAGGATATCGGCTGCTGCGAATTACAATATCCTTGTACCGATCTATCCGAAGTGGAAGACTCCTATGCTTAGCTCAGGTAAAAGAGTTGACTTCAACCAGCTGAAGAAATTTGAAGAGGAGCTACTAGACAAGGAGAAGATCGATGATGAAGAACATGTCAGAGTAATCCACAGAAAACTCCTTGATGCATTCTGCGTTCCTAATCTTGAAGGAGGTAACATAACAGATTAGTTTGTTTTGTTGTTTATTTGCTCTGATTGTTAGTTTTTGATTTTTGATTAAGTATGTGTAATCTACTGTTCTTATTTTGAATGAATGAAAAGATAAGTACTATTTGATGTTAAAAATAAGATAACTACTTAACTAGTCTACTATTGAGAAAAGATTCAAGTAGTTTTGGCTTCATCAAAAATGGGGAAATTGTTGGGATATGAATCCTAGAACAAGTTCTAAATGATGATTAAAGATAAAGATGAAGTTTTGATAAGCCAAAAGTAGTTTGAATATTTTCTAAGTGTTGACGGATCTAGTCTAGTTAAGAGAAGTCATCTTGTACAGACCAGTAGAGTTCACAAGACAAGTATTGTTAAAGTTAACAAAAGATGAGTACGAAATATAAGTACTGTTCATATTCATTGTTTAGGTTGTTATTGAGCTATGTTAAACATTGTATAGAAGCTCATGATTTTCATATGTAATTAATATATTCATTGTATAGATTTCTAAGTTGACTAAGCTATGTTATAAAGCTTAAAGTAATGTAATAGTCTTGTTAGGATTAGATTAGTTATTACTAAGCCTACTACTGTAAAAGTTCGCACAAGAAGAAGAAGGATGAAGTCTACACAAGACAGGTGCACGACCACAAGACTCAACAAGACAAGTCAACATATCAAGATGAAGTTAGTTATTCGAAGCGCGTATGAAGATAAGGATTGAAGAGTTAGTTAGAAATAACTAATTAACAATAAACGCGTGGAAGGATAAGAATAACAAGTTGCAAGTTAGTTTTCAAGAAGAGTTGGTTACAACTGAAAAGTTCTTGAAGGATGAAAGTCTATAAATACCCCAAGGTATTAATTGATTAAAGACTACTGCAATTCTACATACTGAAGCATTATTGAAGCATTCAAAGCAAAGTTACTCACAGAGTTTGAAGTTCAGAAAGCAAGTCCAGAAGACAAGTGAAGACTAAAGAAGACTGCTACTGAATAAGAGAAGTTTTACTTTTTAGTTTACTGTTCAAGTTGCTAGATACTTGTAAATCTCTAGTAAGATCGAAGATATACTTGGTAGTATATTCGAGAAGATCTAAGTCTTGTTTCTTGGGACTCAAAATTACAATAACACACAGATATTACTCCATTGGACGAGTTAATAAGAAACATCAGAACTGGGTTTGTGAGAGTGGACGTAGACAAGTTGTCGAACCACTATAAAATCGTTGTGTGTTGTTTACTTTACTGTTTTGTTTGTGTTTAATTGATTAACTGTTTAATTGTTTAAATACATATCTGAACAAGACTAGTTGAGTATACATATAACAGAGTTCTCGAATAAGAAGTTGAGTATAAACTTGAATTGGGCTCATTGATATATTCTGATTTCCGCATTGTACTCTTGATATATCTAAAGAATTTTGAAAAGTCTATTCACCCCCCTCTAGATATTTTCACTAGCTTACTCGATATTAAACTCAACTTTGGGACCTACAGAAAGCCTTAAAGAGCATTTAAGGTGTCACTCGTTGGAAGAAGAGGCATTTATTGAAGAATGCAATAAAGAAAAGAAAGATAAAGATAACAGAAGACAAAGAGAATGTCGGATATCATCTGACTGACTCAAAAAGAAGACAAGACTGCAAGTCTAACTACCTCAACTGATGTGGACCAATTAGAAGATGACAACACAACTATGAAGTTGACTTGGACTAGGGTTTCAGAGATATTTGACAGAGCCGTACAAAACATTTAATGCACATTCCTTTTTAAGGATATGTCGTACCAAAAATAAAGGAAAACATCAACTCATGAAGATCTCATCCCAAAAATAGAAAATTGCCTCTAACGGCTAATTCTCAACAACGGCTAGTTCGTACATGCAATCGTTTATAAATACACGAAGTTGTTCACTTGAACAACTACGGAAACTATACGCGAAGAACTCACCAGATGACCTCAAGAACACTTAAGCATTCTGAAAGCCTACATCGAGTTCTATAGAGCCTGAAAGTATTTTATATCCTTAGCTCTAAGTTTCCGATCCTAAGCCCGTTTCAAGATTCATATCTTTAGAGCTTAGAACAATGTGTTTCTTTCACACTGAGTTGGTTATATACATACCCTTTACTTTATTTGTTAGAAAACTCAACTTTGTAAAGAGTACTTTTTCTCTCACCAACAAGTAGATCCGTATACACCAAGGAGTGTGTATCTTGATCAAAATTCTTCTCTAGAGACTATAAAGTTAGCAAAGACCTTTTTATAAGGAAAAACATCACAATTAAGCTGTGAGAGTGGATGTAGGACAAGTTGCTCTGAACCACTATAAATACTCGTGTTATTTACTGTTTTATTGTTTATATCGTTTATTCATTATTCATATTTCCAAATCATAAGTTTTACAAAAGAGTCAAAATTCACTAAGTATAGTTTTCACAATCAACCGATATCACATCAGCTGATAACATTCATTGTTTGATAAAACCATTCTTTATTAAAGAGGTTTTCATTCAACTCACGAGTCTAAATATTTAGGGCCTGCACAATTCCGCACTAGTCGCTCTTGAGATAGCTTTCCAACTGACCAACTGATATGACAATCATTAGGTTTGTATCTTTATCTGCTACTCGCACTCTAAGATTAGATCATACTTATTTGCATCAGACGATAGAGCATATAACTCTTCTGATCATCTCATCTGATCGAAACACAAAAAGTTTGAAAACCTAAAAGTCTATTCACCCCCCCTCTAGAATTTTACCATCATCGATACTCGTTTAGGGACCAACAAGTGGTATCAGAGCAGTGGTTCTAACGAGCTACTGTCTTTGAGATCCTTGACTTCTAAGGAGAAGTGCTTGTAGCTCACTTGAACATATCTATTTTAGAAAACCCTTATTTTTTATAAAATCATACATTATGGGTTCTGACTCTTATACCAGGAATTTGCCTAAGTTCTCCATTGAAGGGTATGACTTCTGGAAGGCACGCATGGACGCTCAGTTCAGCCAGATCCATGGTCTCATGTGGGATGTTATCACCACAGGGCCAATCACCATGATGACTCCTAATACAACTATAGGGAATGCTGAAGTACCTGTTAGTCAGCTAGTCCCAAAGCCAAGAGCAGAGCTCACTCCAGATGAGATGAAACAAAATAACCTCGACAGAATAACTAAGAATATGATTTTAACTGCTGTTACTAATGAGTATGCTAGTAAAATTATTCGTTGTAAATCTGCTAAAGAAATGTGGGACACTCTAGTTGTGATGTGTGAAGGCACTGAACATATTAAGGAAAATAAGCTCATCACCGCATTATAAAAGTTCGATAACTTTAAAATGCTGCCTGGTGAGAATATTGACTAGCTAGATAATCGTTTCACTAGAATTATTAATGAAATTGAAAATCTTGGCAAGACATACACGAACAAGGAAATAAAAACCAAAGTCTTGTATGTTTTGCCTAAGAAATGGCAAACGAAAGTTTGGATTATTAAAGAAGATAAAGATATGAAAAACTGGTCTGTTCAAACATTGTTTCAAACTTTTAAAGCTCATGAATATGATATCAATATGATAGATGAGACAGGTGATGAAGATGCGACACCCTCTTCTTCTAAAGCTATTGCTTTCAAAGCTTCAGTGGCTGCCAAGGGATCTAGCCATTCTGGTAAAGCTCCCAAAGTGAGAGAAGAGGAAATACCATCAGATCTTACTCTTCAAGAACAAATGGCATTGATGATGAGGAGATTTGATAAGCTTCAAACTCAACATGGTAACACTTTTATAAAGATTATAAGGATAAGAAAGTTAAGTTCTGGACAATCTTATAAGTCCAAGGACCGATCAGAACGCATTCCTGAGCGTAGAAGATAAGAACCTAGTTCTTCCAGAAGAGAAGAGTCTTCTGATCGAAGAGGAAGAAGCAGAATAGATGCTACTCCTACCAGAAGCTCAAGGGATGGTAAGGATTTATGTTATACTTGTAATAAACCTGGTCATTTCAGTGTTGATTGTCCAGAACTTACACCCAAGGAGCGAGAAGAGAAAGAGCTCGGAGAGAAAGAAGATTCTCCAGAAGAAAGGCCATGATGGCTGGTGAGGATAGTAGTGATTCAGATGATGCTCTCAAGTACTTAATTGAGAAGAAAGAGGCTAAACCGAGATTGATACAATGGGTTCTTCTATTACAAGAGTTTGATGTGGAGATTCAAGATCGAAAGGGATGTGAGCATGTAGTGGTGGATCATCTCTCAAGACTTGAGAATGTGGAAGAAAAAGATGCTCGAGTCCCTATCAAGGAGTGGTTTCTCGATGAGCAAATACTTACCATAAAAGGACGCATGACCATGGTTTGCTGACTTTGTGAACTACATAGCCACCGGGACATCTCCACCAAATCTCACATTTCATCAAAAGAAGAAGTTCTACCATGATGCCAAGTTCTATGTATGGGAAGATCCATTTCTCTTTCGAAGGTGCTCGGATATGATCATGAGAAGATGCCTACGAAAAAATGAATGAGAGAAAGTGATTGATGAATGCCATTCATCTCCATATGAAGGGTATTTTAGAGCAAATCGAACATCCCACAAAGTTCTTCAAAGTGATCTCTATTGGCCATCCATCTTAGAGATTTTGAAGCATATGTGAAGAAGCGTGATATATGTCAAAGGATGGGCAACATTTCTAAAAGACATGAGATGCCCTTGAAGAATGTGATTGAAGTGGAGCTCT
This sequence comes from Galeopsis tetrahit, assembly GCA_963675135.1. NCBI lineage: Eukaryota > Viridiplantae > Streptophyta > Magnoliopsida > Lamiales > Lamiaceae > Galeopsis > Galeopsis tetrahit. Next base: position 59,830,257 of record OY776123.1, read on the forward strand.
TTGATGTATGGAGAATAGATTTTGTGGGGCCCTTCCCAACCTCTCATGTTCTTACATTCTCTTGGCCATTGATTATGTCTCTATATGGATTGAGGTCACTATAACCGCTACCAATGATACCAAAGTAGTTCTCAACTTTTTGAGAAAGAACATTTTCACCCGTTTTGGCACTCCAAGAGCACTAGTGACTGATGGTGGTTCACACTTTTGCAATCGATGGCTAGATCAACTCTTGACAAAGTATGGAGTAAAGCATAGGGGGACTACACCTTATCACCCTCAAGCTAATGGCCAAACAGAGCTTGCTAATTGAGAGGTGAAGCATATCTTGGAGAAGACCATTAGGATAAAGAGGAAAGATTGGGCTATTAAGCTAGATGATGCCCTTTGGGCTTATCGAACCGCCTACTAACACCTTTGGGCACATCTAACTACCAACTTGTGTATGGTAAATCTTGTCACCTACCCGTGGAAGTGGAGTGTCAAGCTCGTTGGGCCATTAAAGAGTTGAATCTTGATTTCAAGGCATTCGTAGAAAGAATAAAAATGATGTTTAATGAGCTTGAGGAGTTTAGAAATGAGGCCTTTGAGAACTCCAAGATCTACAAAGAAAGGGCAAAGAAGTTTCATGACAAGATGATTGAGAAGAGAGAGTTCCAAGTGCTGGAACACACTGGCGAAGGCGGTCCGTCACCAGGATCGTTGTCGGATGCCAAACGTATAAAGAATTAATGAAACCTAAACATGCGTCTTAAGCAGAATTTAGATTCATTACCCTTGAAGATTGATGCGTTGATTCCAGTACATATCTTCTAGTCTGTCTCCCAACCTCGTTCGAACACCGGGTGGACGACGCGCTATCAAACGTGGAAAAGGTTGCCTTAATTTCGTCTCCTTGAAACCCTAGCCGTTTTTCTCTATTTCGTGTGTGCTAGGGTTTCAGAATAACTAAGGCCCATTTTATATAGGGTTTGGGCTTCTTACAAGCCCAAATACTCTTATGTTCAGCCCAGAACATATAATTTGGCCCTAGAACATTAATTCATCCTACTAGAGAATTTATGTTGCACTCTTGTCCTATCCCGAGCCGAATCAGGGCTTCTATTAGACTTTATAATTCCCCGTGTTTAAGATATCTCACGTCCATTAATTATTAAATCTTCTGACTACTTTAAATAATTAATGTCTATAATTCCTTGAGTAGTACCATTCAACCTAGCTGTCGTACGGATTAAATCCACCTGCAGGGTTTAATACGACAATCCTTTATGAGTTTCCTCGAGGGGACGTCATCAGCCTGGATGTTCAGGACACGGTGCCCTAATGCCAATAAATAGACATCATGCGAGTGATGTCACTACCCAAAATACGGAGCGTGAAGAATCCACCAAATTCTCACCTATGGTACATCAAAGTAGTGAACAAGTACCCCACACATTTAAATATCACACTTAGGGTTAAGAATCATAATAGTCACTAAGACCTCCAGTTCTTCATAAAAGTCAAAACAAAAGAACATGCCTTATCTGTGATCCATTCAGTACGCCACAACGCACTGGTATAAACTAATGACCAAGACACGCCACTAACAAGTTTATACTACAACTTAAACCAATAGTTGTGTCCAAAACTATCTCACTTGTGAATACTGTTTATATCTTACAAGGAACTGACAATGTGATCTTCTGTGTTACTACAAACTCACCACATCGTCTACAATGTAAGATAAGCAGGCATACAAGTAATCACAGAGAATGCAATAATGTGAAAAATCATTTATTTCAGATAATAAGGAAATCAAATATACATCCATAAAAGCCCACTAAAGGGTGGCTTTATTGTATACACCAACACCAAGTGGGAGAACAAGTTTTGTTGTTCAATTTAAGGCTAAAGCTGTTTCCGGGCAAGTTGAAGAAAAAGTGGTCGGGACCCTTTGTGATTAAGAATGTGACGCCCATGGGAAATGTGGAGCTTGTGGGTAAAGATGGAGAGACATTTGTGATGAACGCAAAGAGTGAAGCACTACTTCGGAAATGAACAACTTCGAATGGTGGAGTCACTTCACTTGGATAAAGCTTGAAAGGAAAAAAATTCATCCGGCATAGGACGTTAAAAATAGCGCTACTTGGGAGGCAACCCAAGATTTTATTGCTTTCGATCATTTTATTTTTGCTTTGTTTTTAGTAGTTCTTTGGTTAATTTTGTAGATGTGGAGAGTGAACATGGTGGATCCAACTTCTTGGAGAATGGAGAAAAGAGTCAAAATCAACTTTGGAAATGGAGAGCAATTGATACAATGGTGATCATTTAGACAAGCTCTGGTTGTGCAAGGAGGGGGGTAACCAAATTGTAGCCCCAAACTTAGAATTTGTATATAGTACTATTCTAAGTTTGGGGGAGTTATTTTCCATTATTACTTCACTAGTTTGTTATCCCTTACACTAGTTCGTCATTCTACTTGAGTCACATTTTGCACAGGTGCACAATTGCATACTATATGTTTAAATTGATTGAGTTGACTTTGATCATATTATTGGATATTGTGTATTTGTGGTAAAATTTGAGCATTGGTGATCCTTGAAATCCATAGTTGAGGTTTTGTGGTGATTTTAATTCCTTGAATTTGTGCATGATTTATGATGGATTATGATGCTTATGTTGTGTTCATCTTTATTGAATTTTGATGCTATGAGCGCATGACTTATTGTTGTTGATGAGATAATTGATGAATGTATAAGTTCAATTGAATGAACCAGTAAGAATTGAGCCCTGAAACGAACATTAAGCCAGTTTAATTTAGTTCATTTGAGAGTGGATTGAGTCATTACTAGTGATTCTAGAACTTGCCCAAGTTCTTGTTTGAGACCATGATTTTGTGAAACATTGTGATGTGATTTAGGCCATATTTCGTTCTAAAAGTCACTTAGCCAAAATCTCCAAAAACCAAAGTAATTTTCCATAGTTAGCCCATTTGAGCTTGATTTCTCATTTTTCTTGGCAACCTACAATGTTTAACCACTTAGCCTTTTTTTTATCTTTTGATATCCATATCTAGTGGAGGATAAAAGAGAAAGTGGTAAAACATGTGCTCGAATGTCTTTAGTTTAAGAAAGATTGTCAGCGACGAAGACATCGTAAATTGGTCATGAGAAAAAGAAAAGAGGGACAAAGATTCCCAAGAGCTTAAAAAGAAAACTTGGCTAAAAAATATGAAGTGATGAATGCATGTGAGGAAATGAAAATGAAAAATGAGGATAAATGTTGTAAACCTTGAGAGAAAAAGCACGAAACGTGAAATAACGATCTTTGTCCTCCACTAGACGAGTCACTTTATCCAAATTCATCCCACCTTGTCCAAAGAGCCAACGTTACGTCCATGATAAAGTCATATTAATTTCATTGTTGAACATTTGAATGGTGTAGAGAGTAGAGTTTGGGCAAGCTTATGGTTATTTCAAAGCATGACTTGATTGTTGAGTGTACACACGTCCTTAATTTGTTTGAGAGAAACACTATCTTGTAAGTAGAGAAATTGAACATTCACTACAAGAAATTTGAGAAATCGCGACGAAAAAAATCGTCATAAAAACTCCATTTTTCGTCACGAAAGTTGTTCGACGACGAAATTTTTCGTCGCAAAGAATGTCACCTTTTGTGTGTCAAGGTAGGTAAAATGCGACGTTATTTTGATTCGTTACTAAAAGTCATCATATGATGACGATAAATGTCATCATCACTATATCATTCATCTATGGTGACATATAAATCGTCACATTTGACATTGAGATTTCGTCGCTTAATATGATATTTCGTCAGTAAAGGTTAAAATTTTCACGACGATTTGATTATTTGTCACTAAAAATTATTTTTTTGTGACGATTTTCCATATATTAATAACCTTACCAAATTTTAGTGACATTATTTTTTGTTACAATTAGATTAACTATTTTGTCATATTTTATATATTTCGTCACGATAAAGTTGTTATTTCGTGATAAAATGTTGTTCGTTGTTATGTGTGTGTATATATAATGACGATCAAATTTGTCACTAAAAAGTCTAATTTAGTGATAAAATTTTTACTGTCACTAAATAGTGTGAAAATCGTGACAAATTATTTTTGTCATTATAATGTACTATTTAGTGATGAAAACGATGACCGTCACAAAAAGTTTAGTAACGATGATAACATATTTTTGTTGTATTTTAAATCATTCGTCATGAAAGAATTACATTTTAGTGACAAAAATTTTGTTGTCATTATATATTTAGATATAACGACAATACATTTTGTCACCCAAAATAATATTTTAGTGACAAAATGCTCAATGTCGTTAAAAGATGTGAAAATGGTGACAAAATATTTTTTGTCATAATAAAATATTTTTTAATGAAGAAAATGATAATTGTCCCAATTTTTTAAAACTATAGTAACAACATATATCGTCATTATTAATTAATCATGAAATGATTATAATTATCGTGATAAATTAATTTTGTAAAAGAAGAAAAAACATTTACAACAATAAATAATTTAAGCATAAAAAAAATTGCATCAATAAAAAATCCTTCAAGCATTTAAAAAACTTAACTAACAAAAAAAAAAATTTTATATTACTTCATGAAACCAAAAAAATATATATAAAAAGTTCATAGCTCTATCCTATCATTCAAAAAAAGCCATTAGTTTCTCAATATTTGCACCTTGAGCAGCCATCTTTGCATCTTGTGCAACCATATTTGCATTCAAAACAGTCACCTGTGTTTTGAGTTCTTGCACCTGAGCTTCAGACTCTTGCAGCTTTTCTTTCACGTCTTTTAGGTCCTCTTGTAATTGATTAGAAGGATCGTGCAATGTGTTGCGCCTGTTTGGTGGCTTTGGACCATAACCAAGACCTTTTACATATCAAGTTCAATGACCCAACACCTCCAATACTATCTCATCTTCACTCTTTTCAATTTCGAGCTCAATATATTCTTCTCGCTTTTTTTTTTCATCATCTCCTAGCAATTTAACATAGAAGCAAAGTACCATCAATTTTAGTAATAAGAGTAAATCTCATAAATATTTATCCCCATATTTTTAAGTGATACATTTTTATCAGCGAAAACTTATAAATATTATTACTATCAATAAAGAGCAAAAAAGAATTGAACTCTAATATTTAAGCAAGTAAAATTGAAGACTCTTTTGCATAGTAATTTTAACACAGAGAAAATACATGTTTCAATATCGCCACAAAATCACCATTTAATTATTAACAACATATATTTATTAAGGGGATAAGATTGAAAACTTGTTATTAGATACTATGTTAAATATAGTTACCCAATTTTGTAGCAATCAAAGTCTTTATTAAGTTGTCACTGAAATTCTTTGGTCAAGTTCACTGAAATTTAAGTTGGACAACACCCACGAAGGACAAGGCACCTGATCGACCTTCTCCCCTCCCCAAATGGATGGTTTTTTGCGGTTTCAACTAGTAATTTTTATTCATAATTATCTAGTATTTTTGAAGAAAAGAAAAGAAAAACCCATAGCATACTATACACAGGCTAGTCTAGGAGTCGAACAACAAACGTGAAAAGAAAAGGAGGCTGGGCATTCATAGTAAAATCAAAATTCTCGATCAAAGCAAAACGTATCAGGGTATATACATCATGATGTTCACAAGAAAAACCTCATATCATACGTTTACAAGTAAAGTAGAGGCAAAAAACTCAAGAAAAGTCAGGAGGATCGAAAATTGAGTTTAACCTGTTCTCTTTTGGAAGTGCACAAAAGAGGACTACTTTTGCTTTCTTGGCGAATGTGGGGCACTTCCTTAATGCTTTTATTTCATTTTTTAGCGCACATTCACGTGCTTTCAAAGCGAGAGCTTCGTTTTTTGTAGCATCTCGCAACTCCTTAATTTCTTGTGTCATCGGATCCTTGAGGTTTTCTACTCGCTCTTGTGCATTCTTCAAGACCGCAGCCTTTGATCCATGAGCACTCTGCTTTTCATTGTATACGGCCTCCAGCTTAGCCCAATCTTTGTCAAAGCGATCGAAAATAAGCCGTTTCTCCTCATCACAACATTGTATCGTTCGGAATCTGAAGGCTGTGGTGGGGGTGGAAGAAGAGAGCAGGCCAGGAAACATCTGAAAATGGAACTCGATATATAAAACGGATTCACTATAAATTTGCAAGAAACACCCTTCAAGAGAGTTAAACACTATATATTCTCCAAAAAATGCCAATCAATCCCACACAAAAGACTTTAATTAAATTAATACTAACCCTAAAACCACCTAATGACTTAAATTAAATAGTCTATTGAGACTCAATACCAAAACAAAGACTTAAAACAAGAATTAACTTAACTAATAATAATGAACATACAAGAGAACTTCAAGTAATATGATCAGTAAGCAATTTATACTAGTAAGAACTTTTATTATGAATTTAGGTCTTATCTTTTTATTCACAGCTAGTGCTTTCAAAATATATTACGATGCCAAAAAGGAAAATGACACTACACGTACGTCAAATCACAGACAGCTTCATAAAAATATATATAGAGGTCATGCATTAGAACGAAGGAAGAAGAGAGACTGTTGAGCGACTACGTCGAAGGGCGTGTCTGTGCGGCGCTGGGTCGCTAGTGGTGGCCGCCGCGTGTATAGTTGAAATGCTCAAGAAAACTGCAGCAAAAAAGAATATATCGATGGCTGGCGTTCGAACTGCAACTAAATCAGAAAACTGCTTGTTAATTGTATGCATGACGTTGAATGCATATGTTATACACGTGCACATTTACCCTTACATACTAATTTTATAAACTGCAACTACCATATCCTACGTGGCACCCCAATTTAACTTTTCTAATTTTCTTAAAATTCTGCATTTTTTAGTTAAATGATTATGTTTCTTGTGAAGAATAACAACAAGTCAAGCCAACAAATGAAATAATATTAGTTAGAGTAATTATTCTAGTTGTAACTTCTAGTTTAATAGTTATAACCTCTCTTGTAAACCTCTCTTATATAGAGGAGTGATGATCAACTAATTCACTATTCAATTTCATTTACTACTCAATATGAATTTTATATTTCTCGATTCTCTCAATATGCACTCTATCCAATTCCTTCTTATTATGAAATTTCACATGGTATCAGAGCTGTGTATCGATTAATTTATGATCGATTAAACAAGTTTGTCGATCTAGGTATGCTTTCGCAATTCTATTTGGATGAATTTCTTGTGTCTTTTGAGTTTTATACTCTTTTCTTAAACTTCTTGAGTTTTATACTCATTTCTGCCAAATCTTTGATTAATTTAGATTTATATCCTATTTTTTTCTCCTTTCGAGATTTCTTCTTTACGGGTTTTATGCTCGTGAGTTTTGGATTCAATTTTATCTTGATTCGAATCAAATTCTTAGAGTTTTATACTCGACTTTTCCGCCCTAAATTCTTTTCTATATTCAAGAGTTCTATACTCAATCTAATATTTTCTCTTCATATCTATCACGGTTCTATCTTTCGTGTTTATCACAGTTCTATTTTTCGTGTTTATCATGATTCTTTCTTTCGTGTCTACCACGATTCTATAATTTGAAAAATTATTTTCCATGGTGATGACATATTGACGTTCAAATGGAAATTTTGTCTCTTTATTCTTCCGTTCTTGATGTTGGCATGGTTGCACTTATGGTTCTCTTCAACTCGATATCACATGGTCTCAACTCTTCAAGATTTGAAGTTTTTTTTAATAACAATTTCAAGATGTGCTTAATTACCATCCATGCTCATCTTGTGGGAGGGTGTGAAGAATAACAACAAGTCAAGCCAACAAATGAAAGAATATTAGTTAGAGTAGTTATTCTAGTTGTAACTTCTAGTTTAGTAGTTATAGCCTCTTTTGTAAACCCCCTCTTATATAGAGGAGTGATAATCATCTAATTCACTATTCAATTTCATTTACTACTCAATATGAATTCTATATTTCTCGATTCTCTCAATATGCACTCTATCCAATTCCTTCTTATTATGAAATTTCACATTTCTTTTTCTATCCAAATTTTAATTTGAACTTCCGTCTTATCACAAGTATGATTTAAATCGCCTTCTTTCTCTATCCATGTCTAATTTCCTATTTTATTCTCCTCTATTGCTAATTGGGTTCTCTTGCTTGTCTTATCAGTACTTATCGTTGCTTCAATTGATTTTCTGATGATCTCTCTTACTCATCCTGAAGGCGGTTATGATCTTATAAATGATTTCTCTATATCACTATATTTTTGCTTCTTTCATCCACCCACATTGCGGCTAATTTCATTTGTCGATCACTATTCACATTTTGTTTTAGGTTTTGTTCATGATGGATAACTTTTATTGGAACGGATAAAAAAGAAAAGTTGGATAACTTTTACGGGACGGAGGAAGTACATTGCAAACTAAGTCTCTAATACTTATTATGTACGGATTAATTACTCCCTCCATCCACGAAAAGTAGTCTCATTTACCTTATGTTCTTTGTCCACAAAATGTAGTCTCATACCCTTTTTAAAAACTATCACCCTTCAACCATCACTTAATTACTCAAATTGTCATCAACTTTATTCACAAACAATCACTTTATTCACAATGGACCCACAATATCCTATAATACCCTTACTTTATCTATCTTTTTCTTAAAACATGTGCCCCACTCCAATGGGACTACATTTCATGGACGGAGGGAGTATTATTATAAAATGCGCTTTTCTTAAAAAGTTGAAATTAGAGGGTCATTAGGATTTGGGTTACTTGGGTGGAAGATTTATCTGTCTTAATTATACATTTTTCCTTTGCTTTTTATTTTTTGAGCGAGTCTTGTGTGGACTTAAAAGTGTATATATATGCACTTGAGTCTAGAGACGGACCCAGAGTTTGAGGTTAGGGGGGGGTCAATTTTTTTTAATGATTCAAATCACTAACACATGTATAACTATATTATTTACGTATATTATATTTATATCAAAATACATTATCGATAATCGGTATTCTCATATACATCAATATATTTTTTAATATATTAGACTGTGTAACTGAACATATATATACACAAACAAATACACACACAACTCTCAAATATTAATAATTGAAAAAAATATTTTTATCGCATTGTTTCATGTAGTATTGATAATTGAAAAAATGAACACTCGTATTGTTAAACAATGAATACTATATTTATTTATTTTGTTTAGACTGATGTAAAATTAAAGAAATTAACACATTAAACTATTACTAAAAACAGTAAAATAAATTTTAATATATATAAAAAGGGGGTGGGGGTAGGGGTAGGGTAGGGTTGGGGGGCAGGGCCCCTCTACCCTATACCCTAGTTCCGTCCCTGTTTGAGTCCATTTAACAACCGGGTCAGGGGCGAAAATATAATAATAAAATGTTGAACTAGCTAGGATGTAATTAAGTTGCAATTCAAAGGGTAGTGCATTAGCTAATTTACTTTGAGGTGAAGGGTTTAAATCTCGCACAGGAGCTGGCATTTTATGTTTCTATATTCACTTGATTTCATCTTCACGTTCAAGATCCCATTTACAATAAGTCAACCAAAATATCAATAACCTTTTACATTTATATATAAACCCGAATTATCAAAAAAATATTAATATTCAAGTTGAATGCAACTAAATAGTACTCTACAAGCTTTAGCAATTAAATATATTCATAAGCTTATGATATCGAGTGGAAAGCTATAAACCACATGTTCTTCACATTTTCAGGGATCTGTCTCCATTCAAGCCATGATTGTTCGTATTTAATCTTGATGGCTTCAGAGTGTATGTTTAGTAATTTCTAAAGGTAAGAACCTATTAAATAATATTAAGAAAAATAATGCCCATCAGTAAAACAAATAATTTAAATGCATTAAAAAAACAATATTAGAATGTATGTATTTTGAAAGTCATCCTCTTTTTCATTGGCCGTATCAATAATTTACTAATTGTTGATCCACACCCTACCAATGCACTTGCAGATGCTGCTAAAGAGCATATGGTAAATGAGATGGGTGTGATGCACTATTTGTAGGAGTCTTTTGAAATGCTCTCTTGAATAGTGTAGGAGAGCCCTCTCAAAGATTCTCTCATATGGTAAAATAGTTCTTTTAAAAATGTTAAAACCCTTAGATGGTATAAAAACTCTCTCAAATGATATATGAGCTTTCTTAAAAGCTTTCTCATTTTGAGTAGGATCTCTCTCAAATGTTGATTGCGTCAAGGTTCGTGGATGTTGATTGATTGTCAACATTGCCTCTACTTGTACTAATGTTTGAGCTAGTGTCTTTGCCTTACTCTCTAAATTGCATGATCACTTCTACTAGTCAGTTGTGGACATTAAACATAAAATCTTTTAATATTATACATAAAGGGTTAATACACGATCTTTTTAAGTTTTACAATTTAATGCACCAGTAAATTTTCCAGTCAATTCAAATATGACGTGGCGCCGAAAACATAAAAAAATCGCCACACGGGCGCCAAATAGACTGCCGACTAATTAATTATTCTTAAAAAAAATACATTTTAAAACTCTAAAAATATACAAAATTAAACCAACCCCAATTATCTAATTATTTGTACAGAATTCCTAAACACACACGCGCACACACACGAGAAGAGGTAAATTATTTCCACTCAATTCTGATGCATCCTTGCACATGGTTGTTCCTATAATCCTTACTTAGTCAATTAAATAAGTTCACAATTTTAAATGCAATTACATATTTTTTTTCTTATAATGAATTTTTTTTGTTCATGGTGTAATTTAATGATTCTTCTAGGGATTATCAATAAGTGTGGGTGCAATTTAATGATTCTTCTATGGATTATCAATAAGTGTGGTTTCTGCTATTGTTGTGCGATTAGGAGAAAATAAGGCAATATGGGAAATAAAATTGTGTGGTTAGTTTATAAATATATTTCGTGCACGATTAGGAAATTGTGTTGTACGAAAATATTTTGTGCTATAATGATTAAACATGTGATGGGGATGTAAAAAGATAAAGAGAGTTTAAAGTTTGGGAATAATTAGGTCAATGTCTTATTGTCTTGGCTCTGCGGTAACATATAGGATTTATGCACTGTTTTTCGTTATCTGTTGTAGATGAATCATCTTTTTCAATATATTTTCACAACGGTGGAAGGTTTATTGATATTGGTGATGATACATTGTATCAAGGTGGGAAACTTACTTAAATGCATGGATTAGATGCAGATAGGATAATGTTGGTCCAGAAATGAGTATGACACAAGTGTATGGAGGGGGGGGGGGGATGCACTTGTGTATGCAAATCTTTTTCTCTTTAAACAAATCAGGCTATCAGCAGAGTTGTCTTGGACAACTTCTCTAAGTATGTATAACTTTGTTCAGATAATCAAACCACTGAATACTATGAAGTACTCAGTTGAATAACTATCTAAGTAAGTCATATGTGCGGAATTATGGTTGGCCCTTTATATTTAAACTCCTTTTAATTCTGAAATTCTTCTTAACACATAAATAGTTTTCAGGGGACTTGTCCCAAATCTGTTTTGCACAACTTGTGAAGTATATCTTTTAAAGATCAGTTTGTGTGCAGTGTATGCATGTGTTAGTTGTATGAAATGACTTGAAAGTAAATAACACAAGAGTTTATAGTGGTTTAAAGACTCAAGCTCCTACATCCACTTTCCCTGATTTAACAGGATAAATCCTTCACCTGAAATTAACTTGTTTTATAGTGCCAAGGTGCACTGATCAACCACACTACTCCTTAGTGCCTTGATCCCTAGGAATTTTGAGTCCTAGTACTTACTCTCAATTAGGGGTGGAAATAGGCCGGGCCACCCGACAGGGGCCTACGACCTGGCCTATTAAGGGCCTAGCCTATTTATAATATTAGCCGGGCTAAGGCTTTTTAAAAAGCCTATTTACTTAAGTAGGCCGGGCTTAGGCCTTATATAAGGCCTTATAAGCCTATCAGGCCGGCCTATTTAAAATTATGTGTTATATATATAATTAATTGTACTCCAATAAATATTTATATATATTTTATAATAAAATAATTCTTAACATATAATACTAACATTAATAGTAAATTAATACAAATTAACTATGTTTTATTGTATTGCACTTATTTTGATAGTTAATTTATTTGTAATTTTAAATTGCATTTTTAAATTTTTGTATTGAATATATTTTAAATAGGCTTCTAACAGGCTCGTAGGCCTGGTTTGTTTACTAAAAAGGTCGGGCCAAACCTATAAGAAAAGTCTATTATAGATAATAGGCCAGACTTAGACTAATTTTTTTTTAAAATAGGCCTAGACTTTTCATACAAAGCATGGCCTGCCCTGGCCTATTTCCACCCCTACTCTCAACTCTGAATTAAACTGTTCTTCACTTGACAGTTCTATTTCTCACACTTCTACAACAACTCTTCTCACTTTCCTTGAAAGGTTAAAGGGTTGAGGTTGGTTCCAACTAGGTTGAGATATCCTTTACAATGAAGCTCTGTATAAGGATAGGATATCTCTCTAAGCTTTGAATGATTTACAATGGGTTCAGCTTAGTTGGACTGAAGTGTATAGAAACTCTAAAAATGATGTATTCTTGTAAGAGCTTAAGGCTTGTGAGCTTGTAGTTTCCACTCAAGTTGATTGCCTTCAAATGGTTCCCATACTCCAGTATTTATAGAGCAAAGTGAGGTTATGTCCGTTGAAGAGACAACCTCAAATTGTCTATTTTAGTCCTCCTTGGACTTAGCATCTTGAGGACAGATTCTTGAAAGTGACATGTCCTTGATTTGGAAAGTAAACGACTTGTAACTCTTTGTCTTGACTTTGATGCACTCTTCCCAATGTCTGGCTTGAAGATTCAGTAGTCAAACAATAGACATTCCTTCTGATCGTTGATTCCATGATAAATGACAACTTTCCTTATCATCAACACTGATTTGTGCTCAAGCTTATCTCATCAGCTGACTTGGCCTATCAGCAGTGTTGGCTAGCTTCTTTAGCTGAGTTGGCTCCTCATCTTCACTAAATCAATCTTGAACTTCTTCTAAGTGTATATTCTTCATGTCAGTGAAGTTGACCCTATCAGCACAGTTGTCTCTTGCCTTAGACTTGATGTGAACACTTCCAGTTTAGTGTGCTGATCAACTCTACTGGACATCTCTTCTGGTCTTTGATTGTTTACATGTCAGTAAACTTAGTCCAACTGATGTTGTCTTCTGTATTAACCATTAGAGAGGTTGTCTCTTTACATTGCTGATTTAGCTATCAGCACAGTTGAGCATTTGACTATCAGCAGGGTTGGGATCTTCTGATTTTGAGCTTTGAAAGAACTTGATTCTTGACATCTTATAAGCTTGTGTTCCCCCTCAACTTCTGCATATAAAACATCTATAAGCTGCCTAACATGTCAGCTGTTCAACTAGCCTGGTCTATATGTTCCAACATTCCTGAAACATATTCATTGAATTTTGACTTATCTTACTTGGCATGTCTTAAGGGGTTTTGGTATCTTAATCAAAATCTCATTTTATTCCCAACAGATAGGCTATCTAAATTTAATTAGTTGATGAAGTAGAGAAAATGGGTTATAAATTGAAGAAAAAGTGTTACAGACACTGCAACATAAAATGGCCTAATATAACACCCAAATGTAACATTTTTATATGTTACCTTGTGTAACACATTTTTGTATCACTTTTACAATTTTATTGTTTAGGTAACATTTTTGTATCACTTTAATAATATGTAACACTTAAATGCACCATTTTTAATTAAGCAACATTTTTTATGTAACACGTTTTTTTATATTAAATTTTGTAACATAAATTGGTAGCATTTTATTAAATAAGATTTTTAGGTAACATTTTATTTCATTAATATGTAGCACAAAAATTAAATTGTGAAAGGAAGAATGAAAATTTAGAATACAAAAATAATTATTTATTTACATAGTTGATAAAAGAGATGCCTTTGGAACCAAATTCTATACTACCTGGAGCTCACTTTTAGGTGCTAGTAGGGCCTGCCGCAACGTTGACATTGGGAAAATTGCTGGAGACGAGCTTCTCAAAATGGAGCCTGAGAATGCAGGGCACATCTGATGGACGGTGGGATGAAGTTAGGAAAACGAGGGCATTGATGAAGGAAAAGGTCGTGCTGAAGGAGACGGGAAAGAGCTGGATCGAGTTTGAGTTTGATCAAACTGTGGATGATGAAGAATCTGTTGATTGCCATGAGTTTGCAAAGTTTGTATCCTAGGTTTAAGACAGGGAACTGCTCATTCGTAAACAAACTACTACATAGTAGTCATAATGCATATATATATTCATGCCTATTCAATCTTAACCAAGTAGATCAACAATTATTATTTTGTAGGGTTAATTCTAAATAACTACACAACCTTTAGTTTCACTTATTATTTAATCACGATCTTTACGATTATGATTGTAAAAAATCTCAACATTTTATCGTGTTGCAATTAGATACACATTTTTTTTTCTTCCGTGATTTGCTAGAGCTTGTCACGTCAATTTACACATATTCTTTTTTATTTTTTTTATTTTCCATATTCTTTCTATGTATGCTGTCATTTTTCTGGGCACGTCAATCGAGGTGCTCGCCATTACTGTCTTGCCTTTATCCTTTGGGAAATGATCTTCTGTGAACTTTTTAGCGAAACTCCTGATGCAAAGTCTTGCTCTTTTCTGGTCGCCCTTTACCGTGACTGTTCCATTTGGAGTAGGCACTTTAACACAATAATAGTACGAAGAGGTCGCAGCTTTAAATTCATTAAAAAGGGTCTTCCTAGGAAACAGTTATAGGAAGACGGCCCATCCATGATAATGAAATCTAACATCCTAGTTAAAGCGAGATCAGGATCATCCCCCGACTCTACTTCTACGGCCAGCCTTATCTTTTCAATGGGGTGTAATATTGCTTCCCCGAATCCGACCACCGCATCTTCACATTCTTCAATATACTGGCTGAAGTCGCCGATCCTGTCCAAGGTACTCTTGAACATGATATTTGTATACGACTCGGAGTCGACCAACAACCGATGAACTATAACTCCCATGATCCTCGCCGTGATGATGAGCGCATCGTTGTTCGGCATCACTATGCCGTTGAGATCATCTTTATAGAATATAACTTGATGAGAAAGGGGTTTCTCGATCGCGGCGACCACCGAAACATGATGTACATTAGCCAATGCCCTTTCCTCCATTCGACGGTGTCGATTGGAGAGATCACTCCTCAACTCTAGACCTCCAACTGGGCCCTCGATTACGCCAACATTCATTGCCCCCTAGTTCACATTGTCGACCACCATATTGTTACGAGCACCACTGTGGAGCCCCAATTCTTGGGGGAATGTTCTGACCTTGAATCCTACCCTGATTCTGAACGGCCTGGTTATTATTCGGCCTTTGTCTGTTTCACGGAGGTTACTCTTCTTCATCGTCTTCCTCGTCGCGACATCGGCCTCTGTTATTATTCTCATGTCCAACTCCGTCAATATATTGAGTCAAGGCTCCTTCCTCGTATAATTTGTAGAGGTTGAACAAAAGATCTATGCACTGATGCGTTCGATGACCAATCGAATTATGGTATGCACAAAACCTTTTCAGATTTAGTTTCTCGTGATCAACCATCAGTGGCCTCGTTGCGGGAAGCCTTTCGTCATATCTCGCCACCTCATAGAGTGTTCTTGGATTGATTTCAGCCGCGTGGAAAACATCCTTGATTATTTCGACGTCGGCGGGACCATCGAATGCTTTGAAGTTCCCAGGCCTTTGATATGGTTGGACTTGTTGGGAGTTGGGACAGGCACAGCTGCCTGTGGGCGAGGAACTGGGACCGAGGTCTGTCCAGGAGCTCGCTTGTTGTTGTTATTATTATTCCCCCCAGTATTCGCCCATTGTTTCTTCGGGGCCTCAATCTGATTTGTTTTAACCGGCGCTTGTTGGGTGCGCATGCATCATTTCATCGATCTAGATTATATCACCAGCCATATTCCTGAATTCAGCATAAAACTTTGAAAAGCGTAAGTTTACGTCTTTCCATAGTCGTGTTCCAAGTTTTAACCCTCCAACGATCGAGATGACCTTGGAGTCGTCATTTATGGACTCGCCGTCCATAACTACCTTATCAAACCTTTCGATGAAGGCCTTTTCAGTCTCATCAGCCCCTTGTCTCATGTTGGCCAATCTTTATTTTGATGCTGGGTGAGTAGCAATGGCACTGTAATAGGTTAAGAACTCTTGCCCCAGATGGGCAAATGACATGATCGTCCCTACGGGCAACATAGAGTACCATATATGAGCCCTATCTCCCAACGTAAGAGAGAAATTCCTACATTGGGTTGCATCCGTAGCCGAAACCGAAACCATGTAGTCTGTGTACTTTGCCAAGTGAACCCCATGGATCTGTCTTTCCATTGTAAGGTGGAATGGTCGGCACCTGTATCTTCTTTTGAATTGGAGCAATGAGTATCATTACACTCAAAGGTGAAGTAAGCATGGTGATCGGCCTTGCTACTCTTCGGTTTGTCTCGACTTCGAGCAACAAACCTTCAACTTGTCGTTGCAATTTTTCTTGGTTTTGGGCCATGATCATCATCCTATTATCCTCGACCGAGTAGCACTAATTTGTCGATCATTGATCGAATTTCCCATCCTGCTGGCTGTGGACCTACGCGACGATGTACTGATTGCTGTCATCGTTCCTCGCGCGGTGATGCACTCTTTCAGATATAGCTGGGCGATCACCAGCAACTCTCTCATGGACAGATTGTTGTCCATTATTTCTTATGTGGACTCTTTCTGATCGCGTGGGCTGTTGCTGTGGCTGGCGATCATCCTCGACATGGATGTATTGACTGTCATACCTTCTGTGGAATAAATTTCTTCGAGCCCGAGGCTCCCTATTATCTCTTTGACCGCCCAAGCGATCAAGAGCTGATCGTCGGGATCGATGCGAGTCCCCAGACTCTTCTATTTGATCATCACCGTGGTGATGCACTGGATGATGTCCCCCACTTCTTTCTGGGGCGACCTGCTCATCTACGACACAGGTTGGAGGTGGCACAAGATTTTCCCTTTCCCTTGCTTGCTCATCGGCCAAGAAATTTATCACATCATTCCTCCTTAGAGGATCCCTTAACAGTGCGGCCATTTTTGGTGTTGTTCCGGCCATGAAGGCTGCTAGAGTTCCTGGTGCGGGCGGATGTCCTCCCAGCGGTGGGATCTCAGGACCTTTCCCGCGATTTGGATCTCTGACCCGGATTGGGTTGTCCTCTCTGTGTGATCGATAAGATTGATTTTGAGACATGTTGTTATAAAGCCCTTATGAAAGATTATCAAAGGAATAATACTTTTCCTAACAAAAACTTGAAGATTTAAAGATGTTCTTGAACACTTAAGAACACCAAAAAATGAAAAAAAAACCCAGAAAAGCTTACAGATTGAAAACCTTAAACACACTACTATTTAAGTCGAAAGATCTACAACAAAAACTGAAAAGAAAGCTTTAGTTTATGATTTAGATATTATTTCACCGTATAAAGTTCCTAGAAACTTATACGAACGTATTAATCACTGAAGAACAAACTGTTCTTGAGCTCGAGATGTTGAGATATGCAAAGATTGATTTATATCTTTGCATATCAATTGGCTGATTAGGCGTACAAATTAGCTTTCTCTTAGTACATATTTCTGTACACATTCATCATGTATTTTTAGTATGTAGATCACAGTGTAGATGGTAATTGCTTAGACTTAGAAGTCAATTCCTAGAATTGTGGATCTTAATTCACGTATGCTTTGTATATATATGGCCTTCCCTTTTCTTTTCTCATATGATTAATACCAATATCATCATTACTATACAAATATTTACATAGTACCAGAGAAGGCTTAATTCCTGCACCTCACAAAGCTTCCACATATTTCTTTCTCGACAAACACGTCAATGGCAAAAGGTGACACCAATGACAGTGGAACCGCAATTGATGTCATGTCCCCTTATTTTATTGGCTCGTCCGACAATCCGAGCCATGTGTTCGTCACCGATCTCCTTAGTGACGGAAATTATGGAGATTGGTCCGAAGAAATAAGCAATTGTATTTATGCGAAAAACAAGTTTGGATTCATTGATGGCTCCATACCAATGCCTGCTGACGACACGCGTGAATTTCCCTTATGGAAACGCTGCAACGCCATGGTCAAAGGGTGGTTGGTAGTAGCCATGGACAAAGAAATTTGAAACAGCGTAAAGCATGCCAAAACTGCACGCGAAATCTGGGAAGATCTCAAGGAGCGTTTCGGAAAAGAAAGCGCACCAAAAGCCTACGAACTAAAAAGGGATCTCACAAATACACGCCAAGAAAAGATGTCAGTCTCGGCATACTATACAAAATTAAAGGGTATTTGGGATGAGATCGACGCCATTTCGGCAATCCCAAAGTGCACAATTGGGAAGTGTACTTGCAACGTGTCCAAACTCTTCATTGAGAGGAGTGAAAAAGAGCGGATATATGAGTTTCTCATGGGTCTTGATGACATTTTTAGCACAATCAAGACGCAAATCTGGAGCACCACGCCCATACCAAACCTCGGCATGGCATATCATCTTGTTGCCGAAGATGAGAGGCAACGTTTAATCTCGTCTTCACGGAGACCAACCATTGATGGTGTTGCCTTCTAGGTACAGAGGCAAGGGAGTCAAGGACGAAGAGATGAAAGTCGAAGCAGCGACAAGGCCCCACCGCGTTGTGACAATTGCGGGAAACTTTGGCATACTATTGAAAGTTGCTACGAAATCGTCGGATACCTTGACTTGAAGAAAGGAAATAAAGGTAGAAGGACGAAGGAATCCGGAAAGGGTGCCGAAAAGAGACAACCACATAGGGTGGCACATGTTGATGCAGGTTCAAACAAGGAGCCAACAAGCACATTGCCAGGTTTTACCCATGAACAATTGATGCAATTGAGAGACCTCCTCAACAGTAGTGTTAACACATCATCCACTCCATCCATGCCTTCGGTAAATATGGCCGGTAAGATCAATTTCAATACACCATGGGTAATAGATTCTGGAGCAACAGAACATATTACTCACGATGGAAACGTTATTGAATCTAGTACTATTACTAATAATGGGACCCCAGTCAAAATACCAAATGGAGAACAAGTACCGGTTCGGTGTGTAGGAAATGTTAACTTACCTAATGGGCTGAAAGTTGAACGTGTGTTACATGTTCTTGATTTTAAATGCAATTACTCTCAGTGAGTCGACTCACAAGAGATCTTAACTGCGTTTTAACCTTTTATCCAAATTTTTGCATGATGCAGGACTTAACTTCGAAGAGCCTGATTGGAGTGGGTAAGCAAAGTGACGGCTTATATCTTTTGGAGCCGGTGGTTGATGATCGACGAGCCTTTTCGGCGACCATTGACCACGAAACATGGCATAGAAGATTAGGCCATCCTTCTAATTTTAAGCTACAAAATGTTTGCATTTCAAATAAACAAGCTAATGTATTATGTGAACCATGCATGAGAGCTAAACAAACTAGAACAACTTTTCCTTTAAGTTCTATTCAAACTACTGCATGTTTTGACTTGATACATTGTGACATTTGGGGAGGTTATATGACTCCCTCATTGACGGGGGCACATTATTTTCTCACTATCGTTGATGATTTTAGTCGGGGAGTTTGGGTTTATCTAATGAAATTTAAATCTGACACCTGCAAATATCTTCAACTCTTTCTTAACATGGTGAAAACCCAATTTGGGAAAAACTGTTAAGCGGATTAGAACCGATAATGGAGGCGAATTTCAATCACATACGATGATCAACTATTACATGGAATCTGGCATTTTACTTGAAACGTCTTGTGTGCACACTCCACAACAAAATGGAGTAGTTGAGCGTAAGCACAAATACATTTTAGAAGTTGCAAGGGCCCTTCGATTCCAAGCCGATTTACCCATTCATTTTTGGGGAGAATGTGTGTTAAGTGTTGTTTACTTAATTGATAGACTTCCCTCTAAAGTGCTAAAAAATCGTACACCCTATGAGGTCTTACTAAACAAGAAACCTAGCTATGACCATTTACGTGTTTTTGGTTTTCTTGTTTATGCTAAGGATACTAAATCTAACAGTGGCAAGTTCGATGAAAGGGGGAGGTCATGTATATTCTTGGGTTATCCTCATGGTCAAAAGGGATATAAAGTGTATGATATCAATGATAAAAAGATATACATCTCACGTGACGTTAGATTTTTCGAGCATGTTTTTCCCTACAGGTCATATGTTGATAAAGCTCAAAAGGTGAGAGATGAAGCATGGAATGCGCCACAAATGGATGAAGAAATTCAGCATGTACAATCGGATGCCATCGAAAGGTTTCCTAACGACCAAAGGAATGATCAAAAGGAGAATGAGAAAATTCTGCGATGGAGTACGAGAAGTAAGCATCAACCGTCCCACCTTCAAGATTTTGAGGTAGACTTGCTAGAGTCCATTGATCATACACGAATCACACCAACCTCGGAATGCACAACGGTACACCCTTTATCTAATTTCGTGTCATATGACAAATTTTCTCCCACTCACAAGTGTTTCCTTGCGGCCATCAACAAAAACGATGAGCCTAAATCCTTCACCCAAGCATCCAGGTTGCCCCATTGGCAGGAAGCAATGAAAAGAGAAATTAATGCATTAGAAGCGAATGGTACGTGGGTTCTAGAAACCTTACCACCGGGCAAGCGTGCAATCGATTCCAAGTGGGTCTATAAAATAAAGTATAAGCCTACAGGAGAGGTTGAACGTTACAAAGCTCGTCTAGTTGCCAAAGGTTTTACTCAAATTGAAGGAATCGACTTCCACGAGACGTTCGCCCCGGTTGCAAAACTCGTTACCGTTCCAAGCCTGTTGGTTGTTGCAATAAAGCAAGGTTGGTTCGTCCACCAATTGGACGTGAACAATGCATTTTTGCACGGTGATTTGATTGAAAGCGTTTACATGAAAATTCCGCAAGGGTTTGCTATGAAGGGAGACACAAGAGTATGCAAGTTACGAAAATCTCTTTATGGATTACGACAAGCGTCTAGAAATTGGTATCATAAGTTCACTCAAGCCATTCTAGATGTCGGGTTTCGACAGTCCCATGCGGATCATTCATTGTTTATTTACAAGCGGGGTAAGATTTATATTGTTGCACTCATATACGTGGATGATGTACTTCTCGCTGGGAATGACAGCAAGAAAATCCATGAAATCAAAGTTTACCTTGATGAAAAATTCAGCATAAAGGACCTAGGGCCTTTAAAATATTTTTTGGGCATTGAGGTCGCACGGTCAGCAGAGGGCATGGTTCTAAGTTAACGAAAATACACATTGGACATTTTGAAGGACTGCGGTTTAGAAGGTTATCGCCCCAGCTCCTTTCCCATGGAGCAAAATGTCAAATATGACCTTGATGAGACGGGTATGCCCGTTGATCCGTTACAGTATCGACGTTTGGTGGGCAGACTCCTTTACCTCACAGTAACCAGACCGGACATTCAATACGCGACTAATGTCCTAAGTCAATTCCTCTCTTCACCTCGTCAATCTCATATGGATGCCACTTTAAGAGTATTGAGGTGTCTCAAAGGAACTCCAGGCCAAGGTATTTTCTTTCCTGCAAGAGGTGATTTTTCTTTGGTTGCTTACTGTGACTCAGATTGGGGAGGGTGTCCAATGACACGACGCTCACGCACGGGTTACTTCATCGAACTTGGAGGGGCCCCTATTTCGTGGAGGTCCAAGAAACAAACGGTGGTCTCTCGATCATCCGCTGAGGCCGAATATCGTGCAATGGCCGCAACAGTTAGCGAACTCTTGTGGCTGCGATGGCTATTATGTGACTTGGAGGCGGCACAATCCGCATATACTCCTCTTTACTGTGATAATCAAGCTACGCGACACATTGCACTTAATCCAGTTTTTCATGAGAGAACAAAGCATGTCGAAATGGACTGTTATTTTGTACGAGAACGCGTCGAGAGCAAGGAGATTGAGCCGCGAAAGATTCCTACCTCCGAACAAATCGCAGATGTGTTTACCAAGGTTTTGGGTTCTGACCAGTTTCATCGTCTTGTTGGCAAGTTAAGGGTTCGTGACCTTCACCTTCCAACTTGAGGGGGAGTGTTGAGATATGCAAAGATTGATTTATATCTTTGCATATCAATTAGCTGATTAGGCGTACAAATTAGCTTTCTCTTAGTACATATTTCTGTACACATTCATCATGTATTTTTAGTATGTAGATCACAGTGTAGATGGTAATTGCTTAGACTTAGAAGTCAATTCCTAGAATTGTGGATCTTAATTCACGTATGCTTTGTATATATGGGGCCTTCCCTTTTCTTTTCTCATATGATTAATACCAATATCATCATTACTATACAAATATTTAACAATAGCACCGTAAAAGCCCCTCCTTCTAGCGTCAAATGTTGTACCGATTTTTGTCGGGGTGTATTGATTAACTGATGACAAATAATATAATTTATATATGAGTGATTTTTTACGGATTGAAAGATGATCAAAGATGTTCTTGATGAACTCTTTAAAATTAGGGTTTGTGTTCTTGATCGGTGAGGGTTTGAAGGAAAGCTTAGGGAAGAAGCTAAGCAAAAGTGTTATCTTTTTTTAGGAAAGTTTCGAATGAATTTATTATGCCTTCAAAGAGCTTTATATAGAGGAATACATTTGCATGCATTCATTGTTGACAGCTCAGCATTAATACACCTATTAATATGAATATAACTGCTATTAAGATCATCATTTCATGCATTTAATGCATCAACTTTGCATTAAATGCCTCTGCAATCAGCTATTATAAGTCCCATCCTACCTGATGCTCGTCATCGGGCACCTTAATTACACTGCATTTGACTTGTCAACACTCCGGAGATGAACTCTATAGCCTCTTGCTCGCTGTTGCTCGTTTATGTCGGCTTCTGGTCGTCCTCGCTTTACCTTGGCTTTTGGATGAGCAACTGGACTTGGATCTTCTCATAACAACTTATCTCCAAGAAATCTTCTAGGATTTCTTCGTAATTATAATATTGCTCGTTATTTTCACCATCGCCGACCATCTTGACTTGGAATATGCACATTACTTCATTAATACCTCTAATTCTTCTTTGATTAGGCGACCATTGAATATCTGTTCGCCAATATAATATTATTTCCCTTCCTCGCTTCCACGTAGATATCCTTGACTTGTTGACCCTCAAACAAGGATTTCTTCCTTGTATTGGATGTTCGTCCTCGCCATTGCTGATTAGGACTGAATACTTTGACTATTCTTCGTTGAATATTTGACTGGTCAACAATCGAATTGTTGATTTTTTGACTGAACATAATGTATATAACATATACCAGTTATGTAACATAACTGTTACGTATGAATTTTTGCGTAGAAAAAATGAGGTATTGAAATGGAACTCAATTTTAAAATAAATGGTCTATGGTGATAACTTAAAGCTAGCCGCCTGTGTGTTTTTTTCCATTCAAGTTTTTGTTTCTACTTGACTAGAATTAAAGAGATTCTTGTAGTAGAATTGACATCCATTTGCTTGGATATTTTTCCTCCATTTATTTGGCAGCTTTTATGGTGCCTTGTTGCTCATATCGTAATCGAATAATTTTAAAACTAACATTAGTATATACAATTATATTATTATTTGTGGAGCATTTAATTCGACAACCAACGACGCGCAATCAATTAAATATGACCAACTACTTTTCATGTAGGCCATATTTTGTTTACCTTTTAAATTTTGGAATTTATGCCCAATAGCAATTACTTTTTCCATAAACGACTGAGAATTATAACGTGCTTTCTCAAAATAAATTATTACTATGTTTTTCAAAAACTCTGTATTTCTTATAAGTATGTAGATTACTATGATCAGTGCTTGTGTATTACACTGAATTAATATCAGTAAAAAATAATATTTATAATAGTATATTTGAATTAAATAATTTAAAAAGTATAATTCACATAAAAAAATTCAAATGTGAAATGAAAAGACACATATGATCTTAAGGAAAAAAGATTAACAAAATTTAGAAAATAAATAATTTAAAACATAAAAAATTAACTCCAGATAGATATTAATCAATTATATATATATTTTCTTTAAACTAAATTTCAACCACTACAATATTAATGTCACATGTATTTCTTAACTAATAGAATTATCATATATCACTTTACTATAAATATTTTAACACATTAAAATCATGACACATAATACTACATTCATGAATCATGATATATATATAAATTGAGATCTTTTATTAATGATCATATGAACACAATTCGTTCAAGAGATCGGAACCCCATTAAAAATCTTGTTACGAAAAATTCTTTTTAGAGGTAAAATCGTAATCAAGGAAAAGGGAACCCCTCTACAAATTTACGCAAATCTAAACAATTTTAAAGACAAATCTTTACATAAAAACTCTCGTAATTGAGGCGGCGGCGAGTCCCACCACATGTAATCCGCAGCTGCCATGGTTGCTAATTTATCTGCGGCTGCATTCCCTGCTACAACAAGCGCATCTCGCGGAGCATTAAACTAACCCGCTGCCACAAAGCAGCCCCCTTCCATGGTAGTTGCAACACAGTCCCTTTAAGAACTTGCACCATAAATTTCGAATCTGATCGATTCCAGCCAAAACTACTCCTTCCAATTATGCCGAAACGCCAATTTGATCGCATGCAAGGCCGTGAGGGGTTCATCCTCAAATGCAAAGCCCCGGCCGTGTCTCATTGCAAATCCACCCAGAAAATTCTCATTTTCGTCGCCAAAAAAAATACTTTACTATGAAATTACACATAATTTAAACTTATCAGCAATCGATCGACACGTCAACATATAAAACTCCATATTAGGTGATATTCAAAATAAATTTGACAGTAATAAGAAATCACTATGTGTAGGCTTGGCAATTAGTTGGGGAATCATACCTCCACTCTATTTTTCGCGAGGACCCTATAAATTATTATTAATGTATTTTTATTATTATAATATATTTTACAATTATATACTTATACAATAGAATTATTTAATGTTAGGAAAATAAAATTATCCATCCATCTAGTATGGAGAGTCATAGTCATTCTCAATCTTTCATTCTCAAATTTTCAATTGGATTTACCTTTTGATTAATTACTTAGGAATTGCAACTTACAATTTAGTTACTTGTCAGCATTTTTTATTTGATTAGTCACCAGTCATCACCGTACGTGTCTTTTTCTTTCAATAAATTAGAAAAAAAAAAGAGAGAGAGAGAGAATTGAAGAATCCCGCGGTAATGGGGATGAAACATTGTTTTTCCGTTCATTTTGCGGGAGAGTGAAGTTGTTCTCTTTTTCTTATTTTTCTGAAAATGACTATTTTTCCTTTGACTTCTTTCCTTCGTTATGGGACCCAATATTATGATATCGCAAATTCCAGAAGAGAATAAAAAGAAATTTGAAAAAATTACTCCCTCCGTCCGCCTAAGTGATGTGATTGAGAGAGGAGAGAGATAGAGAGAAAAAGTAAGATATAAAGTGAAGTGTAAAAAAAAGTACTTACCAAAAAAGGTATGAGAAGCTTATAGGCGGACGGACCAAAATGGTAAAATGAGAAGCTTATAGACGGACGGACCAAAATGGTAAAATTGGAAGCTTATAGACGGACGGAGGGAGTACTAATTACAACTTACAAGTTACGGAGTATTCCGTCACTCCCATATTAATATTTATAGGTAGATACGCACGCAAATTAAAAAAAATGTAATAATGAGTGAAATTTTAAGGGGTAATTTTGTAAAATTTTATGTATAAAGTAAAGAAATGAATTGACTTTTGTTATTTGTGGAGATGAAGTAATGACATTTGTGTAAAATTGAGGATATTGTAAGGGTGGACGTTCCGAACAGAAAAAATGTGAAAGTTATGGTGTAGAGGAGGGAGTACTATAATTGAGCATGCTTTTCATTAAAAAAGAGAGGGAGTAAGAAATTGAATATTCCAGTACAAAATCACCTTTTAACGAATGATTTTTTCATACAAGCACTTACCTATTCTCAGTTTTATACATCTTCAAACCCATAAACGTACACCTAATTTATGCCACAACAAATATTACCGCAAGATTAAAATATGCAATGGTAAATATATAAACAACACTGTAAAAAAAGGTTAAACAACGATCTCAACGTCCTGTTGGGTTCATGATCTCAGAGAAAACTTCTCCAGGCTTCAATTTTTCACTGCTGGAAGTTGATATACCGCTGGTCTTTGATCCACTTGTCGTTCTCGAAAACAAATCCCCCTCCGTCGAATTTGGCTCACTACCTCCAATCAACGGCCAAGACGACGGGCTCACTGCAACGAACCCACCCTCCTCCCCGTCGGTGTCCCTGCCCACCGCCGTTTCCTGCAACTGCAACGCAAACTCCAGGCTCCAAACGACGTCGCTCATTGCTGGCCGATTAAACCCCTTGTCTTTCAGGCAATTAATCGCCGTCTCAACAAACTTGCTCAACGATTCCGCAGCTATTTGGCCGTCCAGATTGGGATCCATAATCTGCTCAACCGTCCCCTTCCTGAAATTCAATTTCCCCCATTCAGCTAAATTCACTTGCTCTCTCGGCAGCTTCGGCATTATAGGCGGCCTCGCGCATAGGACTTCGAACAACACCACTCCGAATGAGTACACGTCGGATTTCTCCGTCAATTGCTGCCGTTTGTAGTACTCCGGATCGACGTACCCGAAACTGCCCTTCACGGCGGTGCTGACGTGTGCGTGCATCCCGCTAGTGGGCCCGACTTTCGAGAGGCCAAAATCGGAAACCTTCGCCACGAATTTCTCATCCAGAAGGATGTTGGTGGACTTAACGTCGCGGTGGATGATGGTGTTCTTAACTCCGGTGTGGAGGTAGTGCAAACCCTTGGCGGCGCCCAGGCAGATCCGGAGGCGTTGACTCCAAGTCAACGGCGATTTCTCCGAATTGTAGAGATGGTCACGGAGAGTGCCGTGGGCCATGTAATCGTACACTAGAATCATCTCGCCGTACTCGTCGCAGTAGCCGATTAGAGAGACTAAGTGGAGATGCCTTAATTTCGTGAGCATTTCGATTTCCGTTAGGAATTCTCGAGCGCCTTGATTCGATGTCGAGTTCAGGCGTTTGATCGCGACGGCGGTGGCGCCGCCGTCCATTAGCCCTTTGTAGACGTTGCCGAACCCTCCCCTGCCGATGACGAAATTGGCGTCGAAATTGTTGGTTGCTGCTTTGATCTCGTCCAGAGTGAAGTACTTGCATAGATCTGACGGCAGTGGGCCGCCGGAGCCACTAGTTCTCGTGGTGGACCTTGATGTGATTGAAAGAGGCACCCACGATGACTTGTCGCCGATCGTAGTTGTAGAGTCCTTCACCCTCCTCCTCCGCCGCCGTATAATGAAAAAACTCGCGATTGCAACCACCGCGAGAACGCCGATTACGCTTCCTACGCCAGCGTAAACCCCGCCGTTTTTGTTCTTACCCGCCGGATCTGTCTGCGGTGGAAAAGGAACCACAGTCGCCGGAGGATTCGGTGCACCAAGACTCCCGGAGGAGTCGCTAAGTTTGAATACTTCTAACCCATTTAACAAAGCACTAGTGTATTTTGGTTGCCCCTCAAGGTTTGGATACAGAGAAAGAAACAGTTCCTTGTTGTCGTTGGGAACAAAAGCTATGTAGTCTTTGTAAATGGGGATTTGATTGCCCTCGGTCCAATAAATTACATCAGCTT
Source organism: Galeopsis tetrahit (assembly GCA_963675135.1). Taxonomy (NCBI): domain Eukaryota; kingdom Viridiplantae; phylum Streptophyta; class Magnoliopsida; order Lamiales; family Lamiaceae; genus Galeopsis; species Galeopsis tetrahit. The sequence continues at coordinate 59,858,151 of OY776123.1, forward strand.
GAATTTCTTCAACCTGATTATTGACAGCAATTGTAAACACCCTTTGGTTCTGTTCTGTAATTTCGAGAAAAAACTCACAAAAATGGAGTCTGAGCAGGTAGTTAAACCCGGAATCAACGGGAAGATGCCAGTCGATGCTTTTGCTGAAGTTTGCAAGCACTCTGCTAGTTTTGTACACAATTGGCGGAGCACTGTACGGCGGTGTTTCGGTGGTGTAGTTGATCTGAAGTTCCTCGGCATGAGGCGTCCAGTTTAGATCATTGTTCGTGTAGTTTGCATCGTTAGACCAGGCCCTAAACATGCCGGTATCGTCTTGAATTTCAACTCTGCTGCCACCGACATTTAGCCTGTAGACATTTTCCAAGGCTGTGTCGGTTGTCAGGTAGAAGACCTGATCGCCGTTTTTAATGGCGACCCCGTCGCCCTTAAAGTAGAGTTTATCCGGCATGGAAACAATCTCGATCCCATTCACGAAAGCAGAGGAGTTCGGGTTTGGTGTGAAGGTTAGATTCAGGGACTGATTTTCTGCAACATTGATGACGAATTCTTTTATAAAAGAAGGGGAGAGATACTGGGAATGGAGAAAAGCGCTGAAGTTTGTCAACAAAGTGAAGCCGTTGGCAGTGAGATTGAAGAAAGATTGAGAAGCGTTAAAATTGGGGTATATTCCAGGGTAGAAGTAGAGGCGGATGAATTTTGGGCCTAAGCTGACGGGGAAAGTGTAGGTGAAAGGGGAACTGAAAATTCGAGCTTTCTCGAAAGGGACTCGGAAAACGGAGGAGTCCATGCGAGAAACTGCGGCGGCGGTGGATATGCGGGCGGCGTTGGACGGGGCGTATCTTGACCGGTCATCGCCGTCCCAGCTGCGGTGGCTGGTGTCGTTTAAGTTGGATGACTCGCCGCAGTTGAGGAGGATTAGGTCGGTGGGGGAGTAGGCCGGCGGGTCTGCGGTGCCGGTTGTTTGGAAGATAAGGAGGAGGAAGAAGAGGAAAGGGGACAACATTGTTTTGTTTTTGTGGTGGAGAGAAAATTGAATGGAGATTAAAGGTGGCGGGGGAAGACTTGAGTAAAACAAGTCAAGAGGGATCGTTGTCTGTTATGGCTAATTTCTTCTCAATTATTTAGTGCGGGCCACGGCCACGGGGAGTATACATTTTCTTTTTAAAATTTAAAAGAGGAAACACTTTCAAGGAAGTATCCCTAAACAAAAAAAGAGACTATTCTAACATTAAATAGACGAGCAATAGGAGTTGAGTAAAAATTCCATGAAGAATTCTAACTGAAACAAACAACACATTTTCATCAAAATATCAAACCCTCTAAAAATTAAGGGAAAAAAAAATCACAAGGCAAGAAAAATCTCATGCTAGCTAGCTAGAGTGTTTCTTCAAGAGCCGTGCATGCGAGGTAAATTCAAACATTAATAACATCAACTAAAGAAATGAACAAATTGTCTATATAATACTCTCTCCTATTCAAAATATATGTCATTCTAAGTATATGCATACATATTACGAAAACAATTGACTTTTCATTTTACCCTTAATCAATACTTGTATTTCTCATTAAAAAAATACATGTGTGTAAATATTTATTGATCTTAAGGGTAAATTTGGAATATATGCAATTAATTTGCATTAAAAAATACAAAACGACTTATATTTTGTAAAAAAAATGAAAAGTCAAAACGACTTATAATATGAATAGGAGAGACTATTAATAATTGCATCCCCGTTGAAACCCACTTCAATCTAATCAACGGACGTCGTCGTTGAATAGGTGAGAAACCGATCAGTGGTCGGTGATCCCAAAGAAAGAACTTCCTAAAAATTCAAATAAATGATATTCATACTTGGATTCAATTTGACACGGTAAATTAGTTCAAGATAAATGTGCAATGACCCAAGATAACTGTATAATCACATAAATAAGGTAAAGTCTAGTATGCACTCGAGTGCATGTTGTGCACCCTAGTCTAAAGAAAAGTGTATGTTATTAAACAATATTACTAAAAAGTGTAAGTCACTATGACTAAAAAGTGCAACACCATCTACCAAAAAGTGTAAGTCAGTAAAACTGAAAACGCAACATGGACTAGGGTGCACAACATGCACTCGAGTTCATAACAGACCAACCCCACAAATAAATAAATAAATAAATAACCCTTAAAAATATACTCAATTTTGTATATAACAAATTATCGAAAGATAAATTATTTGCAATTTAATCTAGTTCAATTGTAATATTCAAATTTAATAACGGGAGCAAAAAGATGCGGTATATCATATTTGTATATAAAAAAGTAGTTTTGATTATTACTGAATTATAGAAAGAGGGATTTGACGAAAATTATGTCAATTTTGAGACGACTTATGGATCCAAAATTTTTATTACAAGCCCCCAATTAATATTACTATAAATTTTAATAATATCACTCTTTAAAAAAAAAAAAAACTTGTATAGTTCAAATATCCTAATTCATTTTATCATAATTTATAAGATATATTATATGTGTATAAATGTGAAAAAACTAGAACGATTCAACAAAAAAAGAAGAGACTTGTTCTACTACTAAAATATTCAAAGTTTATGATAAATTCGGAATATTGATGACTAATTATATGTTAATTCGAATACCCTTACTAATCAATTACACCTATTAAATTATTATCATCTATTATTTGTATTGTAAAATTATAATATGATAAATTTATTACTAATATTTAAAAAGAAATTTGTAAAATACTAGTAAAAAATTAATACTACTATATTATTTTAATTCTTTTATAGAATAATATATTAGTATATTCATATAAATTAACATTATTATCATCTCGTCAAAAGGACGACTTGCATTGACTCGTCTAACCAAACCTCACTCCTCAAATAATTCACTTCTTGACTTTCTTGCCACTCATCTTCCTTGTTTCCACCTTTATGTTTTTTTTTTTTTTCGTTTTTAAAGGTACACACAGTTATTTAATGAGGGTATGGCTATCAGCCTATCAACACCAAATTATGTTATACACACTATTACTAAAATTTGAAAATAATTTAAAATATTAAATTCATTCTATTTTTTTTTTTCTATCATACTCTTCTTTATTCAAAATCTTATTTTCCATTCAAAATCTCCTTCTTACTAAGCACACCTCATTTAACTTTTTCTCCTCCCACTTTTTCATTTACAACACACCCCATTTAACATTTAGGGATTATAGATTTTTTTATACTCCCTCTCTCAAATTTCATTATTCACACTTTCCTTTTTTTTTTTTGTCCAATTTTATTATGCCCATACCCTTTTTGAAAATAATATTATTCATACTATTTATCTCCACTCTCCTACCATCACTTATTTACCTACTTTGTCATTCACTTTATTAATAAACAATCATTTATTTACAAATGGACCTCACAATACCCCATTATACCATCCACATATCTACTTTATGAATAAACTAATCAATATTCATTAAAACCCGTGCCCGGAGAAGTGGGCATAATAAAATTGGACGGAGGGAGTATTTTTTATTTGTTTAGATGATTTGGAGTGATAAAATTGTAGATACTTAGTTGGTCCGCAGACGAAACATTGGAGACTCAAAGCTGTGATGTCTTGATCAGGTCTCGAACAAAATAAAAATCAATCGCAATATACTTCATTCGAGAGTGAAAGACAGGATTTGAACAAAAATAAGTAACCCCAACATTGTCACAGTAAATAACTGGAAGATTTGGAACAGAATAACACAACTCAAGAAACAAGGATTTCAACCATTGAACTTCAAAGGCAGCGGAGGCAATAGCACAATACTCAACTTTTGTTGAGGAACGGGCAACTGATTTTATTTCTTGGAGGACCATGAAATGGGATTAGCCCCAAGAAATACAATATAAACATTAATTGAGGTACGATCATCACTGTTGTCGACCCAATCAACATCAGTGAAATAGTGTAGGGACGAAGACGGGTCAGGTCTCAAGGCGATCCCTATATCTCGGGTTCCATTTGAGTAACGAAGGAGTCTTTTGACAACACCCCAATAAGTTGTGGTTGGGGCATGCATAAACTAAGACAACTAATGAACAACAAATTCAATATCCGTCTAAGACTCATGATTTCTTGTCTTAAAGATATGTTCTCATCACTGATTTCTATGAATGCTTTGTTAGCTGGTAGGAGGTCTTCTTCATTCATTCCATTGGAATGGTGAAGACTACTCCCTACACTACTATCAGCAGTGTCACATAAATCAGAATCAGAGTCTGATTCATCACAAGATTGAAAAGATGTGACAGATGATACCTCTTGATCTATTTTTGCCATCATGACTAGTCCATCATCTGCAATGAAGACTTCTTTCTCACTGCTGGAAGGGTAATCAGAAGAGGAGGATGGTAACTCATCTGAATCCGTATCAGATTCATTGTTAGCCACCATTGCCCTCTTACCCTTTGCATATTTGCGATCTCTCCTTGCTTTCCTTTCTCTTCTGTCTTCAACACTTAGATCAGGACATTCATGGATGTAATGACCTGGCTTTTCACAGTTATAACACAGAGGTTCATTAGAAGTACGTTTAGAAGGAGAATGATATCGGTTCCTGTCCTTTCTATCAGTAGAGTTCCTATCCTTCCTATCAGCAGAGTTCATATCTCTTCTTTTCTCATTAGAGATCTCATCTCTCCTTTCAGAAGATTTGTGATCCCTTCTGGTCCTAGAAGAGTCCCTGTTGTTAGAGCCCTGAGAGTCCTTATAGAATCTTTTGTATCTACCATACCTCTTGTTAAGTTTGTCAAACCTCTTAATCATTAAGTTCAACTGATCCTTAAGATCAAGATCAGTACTCTCTAGTTCATCTTTTATGCTTGAGGACTTAGACACAGATGATCTAGGCTTCTTAGAGGTAGATGCCTTAAGTGCAATGTTCTTGGAGATTTCCTTAACCCTATCACCACTAACTATTGGATCTTCTTCATCCAATTCAAACTCATGTGCCTGAAGGGTTTGGAAGGTAGTTTCAGCAGACCAGTTATCTATATCCTGAGTGTTTTTAATGATCAATGTGACCATTTTCCACCGTTCATCTAAGGCTTTAAGGATACGTAAATTGATCTCCCTATTGGTATAAGTCTTACCTAAAACATCCAGATCATTCATAATCTTGGTAAAACGAGTATCGAGCTGGTCTATTGTTTCACCAGGCTTAATTTTAAATGATTCGAACCTCTGGACAGCAGTGGATAGTTTGCTTTCCTTTATAAGAGAAGTTCCCTCACAAATGATAGCTAACTTGTCCCACATCTCTTTGGCTGATTTACATTTAACCACTTTCCCAAGATACTCGTTGGGAAGGGTGTGCAAAATGTAATTCTTTGCCAAGCTGTCTAGATTGTTCTGCCTCATTTCCTCAGTAGTTAAATCTAACCTGAGTTTTGGCATGAGAACACCAATGGCTTTTGAAGGCTCCAGATTTGCAGTGTTGGGTATCATGGTAGTAATAGGCCCTTCTTTGATCACAGACATCATTAGATCATGGGTTGAACTAAAGATGGCCTCCATCCTCAGTTTCCAGTAATCGTAATCTGCAACCTTGAACTTTGGAAGTTTATTGATGTTAGTTTCTTCCATGATAGAGTAGACAATTAAGATCAGTAGTATGACAGATAGGTCAAGAAAGACAAGTAAGATCAAGAAACAAGTATCAGTAATGAGAGACAATTAGACTTTCCCCAAAGTCTACAAGGTTATCAAGAAACAGCAGTCCAAAGAACTACTGCTCTGGTACCACTTGTTGGTCCCAAAGTTGAGTTAAGATTGAGTAAGCTAAGAAAAAGTTTAGAGGGGAGGGGTGAATAGACTTTTCAAATTCTATCAAAATATCAGAGTTTAAGTGCGGAAATGTGTTCTGTACAGTACTGTTCTTAGAATCAGCTCAGTACTTAACAGTTAGCTTTTATACTCAACTTTTCTTTAAATCTTTTCTTTAGAAAACTTACTGTTCTTATTCAACAAATATATCAACAGTTAATCAAAACATAAAGCAGTAAAGAACACAAGATTTTTATAGTGGTTCGACAAATGTCTACATCCACTCTCACAACTCCAGTTGCGATGTTTTATTACTCTTCTTCACTTGAGTACTTGTAGCTTAGAGTCCCAAGATTAAGACTTTGATCTTGTCGATTACACCACCAGGTATATCTTCGATCTACTAGTAATTTCATAAGTAACTAGCACACTTGTTTACACAATACAAACTTAAAACGAAAAGTAAAACTTCTCTTTGTAGTAGCCTTTGATTCTTCTCTTCAGATCTGTGGCTTCTCTTCAGTTCTTGATCTTCAACTCTGTGAGTGCTTGAATACTTGAATACTTCTTGATTTGCTCTTGAATAGTAATTGTATCAGTAGTGTCAGTAGTCTTTTCAAGTAGAAGATCACACGGTATTTATAAGATCTAGTATGATAGTTAGCAGTTTGTGAACTAACTCTCAACTAACTCATAACCGTTTCTTGTTGTAACTTCTTTCTTTTGTAACCAACTTATCTTATCTTTCCAAGTCAGCATATCTTCATATATCTTCAGTTACGCCTTAAATAAGTTATCCAAACTTATTCTTCAAATAAACCAACTCAGCACAGTAAACTACTCTTCTTAGTTTTACTGCTCTTGGTCAGCCAGCACAGTTCTTCCAAACTGTTCAGCTTCCTTAAAAAACTTCACTTGATTTCTTCATCTTCTGAAGTAGTCTTCTTAGTCATCTTTAGTCTTCTGACTTCAATCTAATCTACTGTTCTAACTATTACAATGCTGAATACAATAGAATACAACTTTACAAATATAAAACCTATCTATACATCAACTGAACTACATACAGATGAGTATAACTAAGTCTTATACTATAAGTTGTCTATACAATTCATTCATCAGCTTAGTTCTTAAACAGTTCATATATCAGATTAGTAACAGACTAAGATCATTAAACTTAAACTTCATAATACAATAAGATCAGTAAACTTATTTCATATAATTCACATAGAACAACATATAATCACACATATCATTAACTCTAAAGTTACTTTTGGCCATCAAAACATATAATCATCAATTAGAACATTGTTTATAGGATTCATATCCCAACAAAAACAATATTAGAATGTATGTATTTTGAAAGTCATACTTTTTTCATTGGCCGTATCAATAATTTACTAATTGTTGATCCCACCCTGCCAATGCACTTGCAGATGCTGCTAAAGAGCATATGGTAAATGAGATGGGTGTGATGCACTATTTGTAGGAGTCTTTTGAAATGCTCTCTTAAATAGTGTAGGAGAGCCCTCTCAAAGATTCTCTCATATGGTAAAATAGTTCTTTCAAAAATGTAAAAACCCTTAGATGGTATAAAAGCTCTCTCAAATGATATATGAGCTTTCTTAAAAGCTTTCTCATTTTGAGTAGGATCTCTCTCAAATGTTGATTGCGTCAAGGTTCGTGGATGTCGATTGATTGTCAACATTGCCTCTACTTGTATTAATGTTTGAGCTAGTGTCTTTGCCTTACTCTCTAAACTGCATGATCACTTCTACTAGTCAGTTGTGGACATTAAACATAAAATCTTTTAATATTAGATAAAGGGTTAATACACGATCTTTTTAAGTTTTACAATTTAATGCACCAGTAAATTTTCCGGTCAATTCTAATATGACGTGGCGCCGAAAACATAAAAAAATCGCCACACGGGCGCCAAACGAGAAGAGGTAAATTCTTTCCACTCAATTCTGATGCATCCTTGCACATGGTTATTCCTATAATCCTTACTTAGTCAATTAAATAAGTTCACAATTTTAAATGCAATTACATATTTTTTTTTTCTTATTATGAATTTTTTTTGTTCATGGTGTATTTTAATGATTCTTCTAGGGATTATCAATAAGTGTGGGTGCAATTTAATGATTCTTCTAGGGATTATCAATAAGTGTGGTTTGTGCTATTGTTGTGCGATTAGGATAAAATAAGGCAATATGGGAAATAAAATTGTGTGGTTAGTTTATAAATATATTTTGTGAACGATTAGGAAATTGTGTTGTACGAAAATATTTTGTGCTATAATGATTAAACATATGATGGGGATGTAAAAAGATAAAGAGAGTTTAAAGTTTGGGAATAATTAGGTCAATGTCTTATTGTCTTGGCTCTGCGGTAACAGATAGGATTTATGCACTGTTTTTCGTTATTTGTTGCAGATGAATACATCTTTTCCAATATATTTTCACAACGGTTGAAGGTTTATTGATATTGGTGATGATACATTGTATCAAGGTGGGAAACTTACTTAAAAGCATGGATTAGATGCAGATAGGATAATGTTGGTCCTGAAAGGAGTATGACACAAGTGTATGGGGGGAGGGGGGAATGCACTTGTGTATGCAAATCTTTTTCTCTTTAAACAAATCAGGCTATCAGCAGAGTTGTCTTGGACAACTTCTCTGAGTATGTATAACTTTGTTCAGATAATCAAACCACTGAATACTATGAAGTACTCAGTTGAATAACTATCTAAGTAAGTTATATGTGCGGAATTATGGTTGGCCATTTATATTTAAACTCCTTTTAATTCTGAAATTCTTCTTAACACATAAATAGTTTTCAGGGGACTTGTCCCAAATCTGTTTTGCACAACTTGTGAAGTATATCTTTTAAAGATCAGTTTGTGTGCAGTGTATGCATGTGTTAGTTGTATGAAATGACTTGAAAGTAAATAACACAAGAGTTTATAGTGGTTTAAAGACTCAAGCTCCTACATCCACTTTCCCTGATTTAACAGGATAAATCCTTCACCTGAAATTAACTTGTTTTATAGTGCCAAGGTGCACTGATCAACCACACTACTCCTTAGTGCCTTGATCCCTAGGAATTTTGAGTCCTAGTACTTACTCTCAATTAGGGGTGGAAATAGGCCGGGCCACCCGACAGGGGCCTACGACCTGGCCTATTAAGGGCCTAGCCTATTTATAATATTAGCCGGGCTAAGGCTTTTTAAAAAGCCTATTTACTTAAGTAGGCCGGGCTTAGGCCTTATATAAGGCCTTATAAGCCTATCAGGCCGGCCTATTTAAAATTATGTGTTATATATATAATTAATTGTACTCCAATAAATATTTATATATATTTTATAATAAAATAATTCTTAACATATAATACTAACATTAATAGTAAATTAATACAAATTAACTATGTTTTATTGTATTGCACTTATTTTGATAGTTAATTTATTTGTAATTTTAAATTGCATTTTTAAATTTTTGTATTGAATATATTTTAAATAGGCTTCTAACAGGCTCGTAGGCCTGGTTTGTTTACTAAAAAGGTCGGGCCAAACCTATAAGAAAAGTCTATTATAGATAATAGGCCAGACTTAGGCTAATTTTTTTTTAAAATAGGCCTAGACTTTTCATACAAAGCATGGCCTGCCCTGGCCTATTTCCACCCCTACTCTCAACTCTGAATTAAACTGTTCTTCACTTGACAGTTCTATTTCTCACACTTCTACAACAACTCTTCTCACTTTCCTTGAAAGGTTAAAGGGTTGAGGTTGGTTCCAACTAGGTTGAGATATCCTTTACAATGAAGCTCTGTATAAGGATAGGATATCTCTCTAAGCTTTGAATGATTTACAATGGGTTCAGATTAGTTGGACTGAAGTGTATGGAAACTCTAAGAATGATGTATTCTTGTAAGAGCTTAAGGCTTGTGAGCTTGTAGTTTCCACTCAAGTTGATTGCCTTCAAATGGTTCCCATACTCCAGTATTTATAGAGCAAAGTGAGGTTATGTCCGTTGAAGAGACAACCTCAAATTGTCTATTTTAGTCCTCCTTGGACTTAGCATCTTGAGGACAGATTCTTGAAAGTGACATGTCCTTGATTTGGAAAGTAAACGACTTGTAACTCTTTGTCTTGACTTTGATGCACTCTTCCCAATGTCTGGCTTGAAGATTCAGTAGTCAAACAATAGACATTCCTTCTGATCGTTGATTCCATGATAAATGACAACTTTCCTTATCATCAACACTGATTTGTGCTCAAGCTTATCTCATCAGCTGACTTGGCCTATCAGCAGTGTTGGCTAGCTTCTTTAGCTGAGTTGGCTCCTCATCTTCACTAAATCAATCTTGAACTTCTTCTAAGTGTATATTCTTCATGTCAGTGAAGTTGACCCTATCAGCACAGTTGTCTCTTGCCTTAGACTTGATGTGAACACTTCCAGTTTAGTGTGCTGATCAACTCTACTGGACATCTCTTCTGGTCTTTGATTGTTTACATGTCAGTAAACTTAGTCCAACTGATGTTGTCTTCTGTATTAACCATTAGAGAGGTTGTCTCTTTACATTGCTGATTTAGCTATCAGCACAGTTGAGCATTTGACTATCAGCAGGGTTGGGATCTTCTGATTTTGAGCTTTGAAAGAACTTGATTCTTGACATCTTATAAGCTTGTGTTCCCCCTCAACTTCTGCATATAAAACATCTATAAGCTGCCTAACATGTCAGCTGTTCAACTAGCCTGGTCTATATGTTCCAACATTCCTGAAACATATTCATTGAATTTTGACTTATCTTACTTGGCATGTCTTAAGGGGTTTTGGTATCTTAATCAAAATCTCATTTTATTCCCAACAGATAGGCTATCTAAATTTAATTAGTTGATGAAGTAGAGAAAATGGGTTATAAATTGAAGAAAAAGTGTTACAGACACTGCAACATAAAATGGCCTAATATAACACCCAAATGTAACATTTTTATATGTTACCTTGTGTAACACATTTTTGTATCACTTTTACAATTTTATTGTTTAGGTAACATTTTTGTATCACTTTAATAATATGTAACACTTAAATGCACCATTTTTAATTAAGCAACATTTTTTATGTAACACGTTTTTTTATATTAAATTTTGTAACATAAATTGGTAGCATTTTATTAAATAAGATTTTTAGGTAACATTTTATTTCATTAATATGTAGCACAAAAATTAAATTGTGAAAGGAAGAATGAAAATTTAGAATACAAAAATAATTATTTATTTACATAGTTGATAAAAGAGATGCCTTTGGAACCAAATTCTATACTACCTGGAGCTCACTTTTAGGTGCTAGTAGGGCCTGCCGCAACGTTGACATTGGGAAAATTGCTGGAGACGAGCTTCTCAAAATGGAGCCTGAGAATGCAGGGCACATCTGATGGACGGTGGGATGAAGTTAGGAAAACGAGGGCATTGATGAAGGAAAAGGTCGTGCTGAAGGAGACGGGAAAGAGCTGGATCGAGTTTGAGTTTGATCAAACTGTGGATGATGAAGAATCTGTTGATTGCCATGAGTTTGCAAAGTTTGTATCCTAGGTTTAAGACAGGGAACTGCTCATTCGTAAACAAACTACTACATAGTAGTCATAATGCATATATATATTCATGCCTATTCAATCTTAACCAAGTAGATCAACAATTATTATTTTGTAGGGTTAATTCTAAATAACTACACAACCTTTAGTTTCACTTATTATTTAATCACGATCTTTACGATTATGATTGTAAAAAATCTCAACATTTTATCGTGTTGCAATTAGATACACATTTTTTTTTCTTCCGTGATTTGCTAGAGCTTGTCACGTCAATTTACACATATTCTTTTTTATTTTTTTTATTTTCCATATTCTTTCTATGTATGCTGTCATTTTTCTGGGCACGTCAATCGAGGTGCTCGCCATTACTGTCTTGCCTTTATCCTTTGGGAAATGATCTTCTGTGAACTTTTTAGCGAAACTCCTGATGCAAAGTCTTGCTCTTTTCTGGTCGCCCTTTACCGTGACTGTTCCATTTGGAGTAGGCACTTTAACACAATAATAGTACGAAGAGGTCGCAGCTTTAAATTCATTAAAAAGGGTCTTCCTAGGAAACAGTTATAGGAAGACGGCCCATCCATGATAATGAAATCTAACATCCTAGTTAAAGCGAGATCAGGATCATCCCCCGACTCTACTTCTACGGCCAGCCTTATCTTTTCAATGGGGTGTAATATTGCTTCCCCGAATCCGACCACCGCATCTTCACATTCTTCAATATACTGGCTGAAGTCGCCGATCCTGTCCAAGGTACTCTTGAACATGATATTTGTATACGACTCGGAGTCGACCAACAACCGATGAACTATAACTCCCATGATCCTCGCCGTGATGATGAGCGCATCGTTGTTCGGCATCACTATGCCGTTGAGATCATCTTTATAGAATATAACTTGATGAGAAAGGGGTTTCTCGATCGCGGCGACCACCGAAACATGATGTACATTAGCCAATGCCCTTTCCTCCATTCGACGGTGTCGATTGGAGAGATCACTCCTCAACTCTAGACCTCCAACTGGGCCCTCGATTACGCCAACATTCATTGCCCCCTAGTTCACATTGTCGACCACCATATTGTTACGAGCAGCCACTGTGGAGCCCCAATTCTTGGGGGAATGTTCTGACCTTGAATCCTACCCTGATTCTGAACGGCCTGGTTATTATTCGGCCTTTGTCTATTTCACGGAGGTTACTCTTCTTCATCGTCTTCCTCGTCGCGACATCGGCCTCTGTTATTATTCTCATGTCCAACTCCGTCAATATATTGAGTCAAGGCTCCTTCCTCGTATAATTTGTAGAGGTTGAACAAAAGATCTATGCACTGATGCGTTCGATGACCAATCGAATTATGGTATGCACAAAACCTTTTCAGATTTAGTTTCTCGTGATCAACCATCAGTGGCCTCGTTGCGGGAAGCCTTTCGTCATATCTCGCCGCCTCATAGAGTGTTCTTGGATTGATTTCAGCCGCGTGGAAAACATCCTTGATTATTTCGACGTCGGCGGGACCATCGAATGCTTTGAAGTTCCCAGGCCTTTGATATGGTTGGACTTGTTGGGAGTTGGGACAGGCACAGCTGCCTGTGGGCGAGGAACTGGGACCGAGGTCTGTCCAGGAGCTCGCTTGTTGTTGTTATTATTATTCCCCCCAGTATTCGCCCATTGTTTCTTCGGGGCCTCAATCTGATTTGTTTTAACCGGCGCTTGTTGGGTGCGCATGCATCATTTCATCGATCTAGATTATATCACCAGCCATATTCCTGAATTCAGCATAAAACTTTGAAAAGCGTAAGTTTACGTCTTTCCATAGTCGTGTTCCAAGTTTTAACCCTCCAACGATCGAGATGACCTTGGAGTCGTCATTTATGGACTCGCCGTCCATAACTACCTTATCAAACCTTTCGATGAAGGCCTTTTCAGTCTCATCAGCCCCTTGTCTCATGTTGGCCAATCTTTATTTTGATGCTGGGTGAGTAGCAATGGCACTGTAATAGGTTAAGAACTCTTGCCCCAGATGGGCAAATGACATGATCGTCCCTACGGGCAACATAGAGTACCATATATGAGCCCTATCTCCCAACGTAAGAGAGAAATTCCTACATTGGGTTGCATCCGTAGCCGAAACCGAAACCATGTAGTCTGTGTACTTTGCCAAGTGAACCCCATGGATCTGTCTTTCCATTGTAAGGTGGAATGGTCGGCACCTGTATCTTCTTTTGAATTGGAGCAATGAGTATCATTACACTCAAAGGTGAAGTAAGCATGGTGATCGGCCTTGCTACTCTTCGGTTTGTCTCGACTTCGAGCAACAAACCTTCAACTTGTCGTTGCAATTTTTCTTGGTTTTGGGCCATGATCATCATCCTATTATCCTCGACCGAGTAGCACTAATTTGTCGATCATTGATCGAATTTCCCATCCTGCTGGCTGTGGACCTACGCGACGATGTACTGATTGCTGTCATCGTTCCTCGCGCGGTGATGCACTCTTTCAGATATAGCTGGGCGATCACCAGCAACTCTCTCATGGACAGATTGTTGTCCATTATTTCTTATGTGGACTCTTTCTGATCGCGTGGGCTGTTGCTGTGGCTGGCGATCATCCTCGACATGGATGTATTGACTGTCATACCTTCTGTGGAATAAATTTCTTCGAGCCCGAGGCTCCCTATTATCTCTTTGACCGCCCAAGCGATCAAGAGCTGATCGTCGGGATCGATGCGAGTCCCCAGACTCTTCTATTTGATCATCACCGTGGTGATGCACTGGATGATGTCCCCCACTTCTTTCTGGGGCGACCTGCTCATCTACGACACAGGTTGGAGGTGGCACAAGATTTTCCCTTTCCCTTGCTTGCTCATCGGCCAAGAAATTTATCACATCATTCCTCCTTAGAGGATCCCTTAACAGTGCGGCCATTTTTGGTGTTGTTCCGGCCATGAAGGCTGCTAGAGTTCCTGGTGCGGGCGGATGTCCTCCCAGCGGTGGGATCTCAGGACCTTTCCCGCGATTTGGATCTCTGACCCGGATTGGGTTGTCCTCTCTGTGTGATCGTTAAGATTGATTTTGAGACATGTTGTTATAAAGCCCTTATGAAAGATTATCAAAGGAATAATACTTTTCCTAACAAAAACTTGAAGATTTAAAGATGTTCTTGAACACTTAAGAACACCAAAAAATGAAAAAAAAACCCAGAAAAGCTTACAGATTGAAAACCTTAAACACACTACTATTTAAGTCGAAAGATCTACAACAAAAACTGAAAAGAAAGCTTTAGTTTATGATTTAGATATTATTTCACCGTATAAAGTTCCTAGAAACTTATACGAACGTATTAATCACTGAAGAACAAACTGTTCTTGAGCTCGAGATGTTGAGATATGCAAAGATTGATTTATATCTTTGCATATCAATTGGCTGATTAGGCGTACAAATTAGCTTTCTCTTAGTACATATTTCTGTACACATTCATCATGTATTTTTAGTATGTAGATCACAGTGTAGATGGTAATTGCTTAGACTTAGAAGTCAATTCCTAGAATTGTGGATCTTAATTCACGTATGCTTTGTATATATATGGCCTTCCCTTTTCTTTTCTCATATGATTAATACCAATATCATCATTACTATACAAATATTTACATAGTACCAGAGAAGGCTTAATTCCTGCACCTCACAAAGCTTCCACATATTTCTTTCTCGACAAACACGTCAATGGCAAAAGGTGACACCAATGACAGTGGAACCGCAATTGATGTCATGTCCCCTTATTTTATTGGCTCGTCCGACAATCCGAGCCATGTGTTCGTCACCGATCTCCTTAGTGACGGAAATTATGGAGATTGGTCCGAAGAAATAAGCAATTGTATTTATGCGAAAAACAAGTTTGGATTCATTGATGGCTCCATACCAATGCCTGCTGACGACACGCGTGAATTTCCCTTATGGAAACGCTGCAACGCCATGGTCAAAGGGTGGTTGGTAGTAGCCATGGACAAAGAAATTTGAAACAGCGTAAAGCATGCCAAAACTGCACGCGAAATCTGGGAAGATCTCAAGGAGCGTTTCGGAAAAGAAAGCGCACCAAAAGCCTACGAACTAAAAAGGGATCTCACAAATACACGCCAAGAAAAGATGTCAGTCTCGGCATACTATACAAAATTAAAGGGTATTTGGGATGAGATCGACGCCATTTCGGCAATCCCAAAGTGCACAATTGGGAAGTGTACTTGCAACGTGTCCAAACTCTTCATTGAGAGGAGTGAAAAAGAGCGGATATATGAGTTTCTCATGGGTCTTGATGACATTTTTAGCACAATCAAGACGCAAATCTGGAGCACCACGCCCATACCAAACCTCGGCATGGCATATCATCTTGTTGCCGAAGATGAGAGGCAACGTTTAATCTCGTCTTCACGGAGACCAACCATTGATGGTGTTGCCTTCTAGGTACAGAGGCAAGGGAGTCAAGGACGAAGAGATGAAAGTCGAAGCAGCGACAAGGCCCCACCGCGTTGTGACAATTGCGGGAAACTTTGGCATACTATTGAAAGTTGCTACGAAATCGTCGGATACCTTGACTTGAAGAAAGGAAATAAAGGTAGAAGGACGAAGGAATCCGGAAAGGGTGCCGAAAAGAGACAACCACATAGGGTGGCACATGTTGATGCAGGTTCAAACAAGGAGCCAACAAGCACATTGCCAGGTTTTACCCATGAACAATTGATGCAATTGAGAGACCTCCTCAACAGTAGTGTTAACACATCATCCACTCCATCCATGCCTTCGGTAAATATGGCCGGTAAGATCAATTTCAATACACCATGGGTAATAGATTCTGGAGCAACAGAACATATTACTCACGATGGAAACGTTATTGAATCTAGTACTATTACTAATAATGGGACCCCAGTCAAAATACCAAATGGAGAACAAGTACCGGTTCGGTGTGTAGGAAATGTTAACTTACCTAATGGGCTGAAAGTTGAACGTGTGTTACATGTTCTTGATTTTAAATGCAATTACTCTCAGTGAGTCGACTCACAAGAGATCTTAACTGCGTTTTAACCTTTTATCCAAATTTTTGCATGATGCAGGACTTAACTTCGAAGAGCCTGATTGGAGTGGGTAAGCAAAGTGACGGCTTATATCTTTTGGAGCCGGTGGTTGATGATCGACGAGCCTTTTCGGCGACCATTGACCACGAAACATGGCATAGAAGATTAGGCCATCCTTCTAATTTTAAGCTACAAAATGTTTGCATTTCAAATAAACAAGCTAATGTATTATGTGAACCATGCATGAGAGCTAAACAAACTAGAACAACTTTTCCTTTAAGTTCTATTCAAACTACTGCATGTTTTGACTTGATACATTGTGACATTTGGGGAGGTTATATGACTCCCTCATTGACGGGGGCACATTATTTTCTCACTATCGTTGATGATTTTAGTCGGGGAGTTTGGGTTTATCTAATGAAATTTAAATCTGACACCTGCAAATATCTTCAACTCTTTCTTAACATGGTGAAAACCCAATTTGGGAAAAACTGTTAAGCGGATTAGAACCGATAATGGAGGCGAATTTCAATCACATACGATGATCAACTATTACATGGAATCTGGCATTTTACTTGAAACGTCTTGTGTGCACACTCCACAACAAAATGGAGTAGTTGAGCGTAAGCACAAATACATTTTAGAAGTTGCAAGGGCCCTTCGATTCCAAGCCGATTTACCCATTCATTTTTGGGGAGAATGTGTGTTAAGTGTTGTTTACTTAATTGATAGACTTCCCTCTAAAGTGCTAAAAAATCGTACACCCTATGAGGTCTTACTAAACAAGAAACCTAGCTATGACCATTTACGTGTTTTTGGTTTTCTTGTTTATGCTAAGGATACTAAATCTAACAGTGGCAAGTTCGATGAAAGGGGGAGGTCATGTATATTCTTGGGTTATCCTCATGGTCAAAAGGGATATAAAGTGTATGATATCAATGATAAAAAGATATACATCTCACGTGACGTTAGATTTTTCGAGCATGTTTTTCCCTACAGGTCATATGTTGATAAAGCTCAAAAGGTGAGAGATGAAGCATGGAATGCGCCACAAATGGATGAAGAAATTCAGCATGTACAATCGGATGCCATCGAAAGGTTTCCTAACGACCAAAGGAATGATCAAAAGGAGAATGAGAAAATTCTGCGATGGAGTACGAGAAGTAAGCATCAACCGTCCCACCTTCAAGATTTTGAGGTAGACTTGCTAGAGTCCATTGATCATACACGAGCTCACTTTTAGGTGCTAGTAGGGCCTGCCGCAACGTTGACATTGGGAAAATTGCTGGAGACGAGCTTCTCAAAATGGAGCCTGAGAATGCAGGGCGCATCTGATGGACGGTGGGATGAAGTTAGGAAAACGAGGGCATTGATGAAGGAAAAGGTCGTGCTGAAGGAGACGGGAAAGAGCTGGATCGAGTTTGAGTTTGATCAAACTGTGGATGATGAAGAATCTGTGGATTGCCATGAGTTTTCAAAGTTTGTATCCTAGGTTTAAGGCAGGGAACTGCTCATTAGAGATAAGAGTAGGTTTTAGGTACGTGCTTGCAATTATTTTAATCAAAACATACATATTTTTATTCGTAAACAAACTACGTACTACAGAGTACTCATAATGCATATATATATTCATGCCTATTCAATCTTAACCGAGTAGATCAAAAATTATTATTATGTAGGGTTAATTCTAAATAAATACACAACCTTTAGTTTCACTTATTATTTAATCACGATCTTTACGATTATAATTGTAAAAAATCTCAACATTTTATCGTGTTGCAATTAGATACACATTTTTTTCTTCCGTGACTTGCCGGAGCTTGTCACGTCAATTTACACATATTCTTTTTTATTTTTTTTATTTTCCATATTCTTTCTATGTATGCCGTCATTTTTTCGGGCATGTCGATCGAGGTGCTCGCCATTACTGCCTTGCCTTTATCCTTTGGGAAATGATCTTCTGTGAACTTTTTAGCGAAACTCCTGATGCAAAATCTTGCTCTTTTCTGGTCGCCCTTTACCGTGACTGTTCCATTTGGAGTAGGCACTTTAACACAATAATAGTACGAAGAGGTCGCAGCCTTAAATTCATTAAAAGGGTCTTCCTAGGAAACAGTTATAGGAAGACGGCCCATCCATGATAATGAAATCTCACATCCTAGTTAAAGCGAGATCAGGATCATCCGCCGACTCTACTTCTACGGCCAGCCTTATCTTTTCAATGGGGTGTGATACTGCTTCCCCGAATCCGACCACCGCATCTTCACATTCTTCAATATACTGGCTGAAGTCGCCGATGCTGTCCAAGGTACTCTTGAACATGATATTTGTATACGACTCGGAGTCGACCAACAACCGATGAACTATAACTCCCATGATCCTCGCCGTGATGATGAGCGCATCGTTGTTCGGCATCACTATGCCGTTGAGATCATCTTTATAGAATATAACTTGATGAGAAGGAGGTTTCTCGATCGTGGCGACCACCGAAACTTGATGTACATTAGCCAATGCCCTTTCCTCCATTCGACGGTGCCGATTGGAGAGATCACTCCTCAACTCTAGACCTCCAACTGGGCCCTCGATTACGCCAACATTCATTGCCCCCTAGTTCACATTGTCGACCACCCTATTGTTATGAGCAGCCACTATGGAGCCCCAATTCTTGGGGGAATGTTTTGACCTTGAATCCTACCCTGATTCTGAACAGCCTGGTTATTATTCTGCGCGCCTTTGTCTGTTTCACAGAGGTTACTCTTCTTCATCGTCTTCCTCGTCGCGACGTCGGCCTCTGTTATTATTCTCATGTCCAACTTCGTCAATATATTGAGTCAAGGCTCCTTCCTCGTATAATTTGTAGAGGTTGAACAAAAGATCTATGCACTGATGCGTTCGATGACCAATCGAATTATGGTATGCACAAAACCTTTTCAGATTTAGTTTCTCGGGATCAACCATCAGTGGCCTCGTTGCGGGGAGCCTTTCGTCATATCTCACCACCTCATAGAGTGTTCTTGGATTGATTCCAGCCGCGTGGAAAACATCCTTGATTGTTTCGACGTCGGCGGGACCATCGAATGCTTTGAAGTTCCCAGGCCTTTGATATGGTTGGACTTGTTGAGGAGTTGGGACAGGCACAACTGCCTGTGGGCGAGGAACTGGGGCTGAGGTCTGTCTAGGAGCTCGCTTGTTATTGTTATTATTATTCCCCCCAGTACTCGCCCATTGTTTCTTCGGGGCCTCTATCTGATTTGTTTTAACCGGCGCTTGCTGGGCGCGCATCATTTCATCGATCTAGATTATATCACCAGCCCTATTCCTGAATTCAACATAAGACTTTGAAAAGCGTAAGTTTACGTCTTTCCATAGTCGTGTTCCAAGTTTTAACCCTCAAATGATCGAGATGACCTTGGAGTCGTCATTTATGGACTCGCCGTCCATAAATACCTTATCAAACCTTTCGATGAAGGCCTTTTTAGTCTCATCAGCCCCTTGTCTCATGTTGGCCAATCTCTATTTTGATGCTCGGCGAGTAGCAATGGCACTGTAATAGGTTAAGAACTCTTGCCCCATATGGGCAAATGACATGATCGTCCCTGCGGGCAACATAGAGTACCATCTATGAGCCCTATCCCCCAATGTAAGAGAGAAATTCCTACATTGGGTTGCATTCGTAGCCCAAACCGAAACCATGTAGTCTGTGTACTTTGCCAAGTGAACCCCGTGGATTTGTCTTTCCATTGTAAGGTGGAATGGTCGGCACCTGTATCTTCTTTTGAATTGGAGCAGTGAGTATCATTACACTCAAAGGTGAAGTAAGCATGGTGATCGGCCTTGCTACTCTTCGGTTTGTCCCGACTTCGAGCAACAAACCTTCAACTTGTCGTTGCAATCTTTCTTGGTTTTGGGCCATGATCATCATCATATTATCCTCGACCTCGACATCAATAGGTTGAACATGGGCTACTCGCCGAGCAGCACTAATTTGTCGATTATTGATCGAATTTCCCGATCCTGCTGGCTATGAACCTACGCGATGATGTACTGATTGCTGTCATTGTTCCTCGCGCGGTGATGCACTCTTTCAGATATAGCTGGGCGATCACCAGCAACTCTCTCATGGACTGATTGTTGTCCATTATTTCTTATGTGGACTCTTTCTGATCGCGCGGGCTGTTGCTGTGGCTGTCGATCATCCTCGACATGGATGTATTGACTGTCATACCTTCTGTGGAACAAATTTCTTCGAGCCCGAGGCTCCCTGTTATCTCTTTGACCGCCCAAGCGATCAAGAGCTGATCGTCGGGATCGATGCGAGTCCCCAGACTCTTCTCTTTGATCATCACCGTGGTGATGCACTAGATGATGTCCCCCACTTCTTTCTGGGGTGACCTGCTCATCTACGACACGGGTTGGAGGTGGCACAAGATTTGCCCTTTCCCTTGCTTGCTCATCGGCCAAGTAATTTATCACATCATTCCTCCTTAGAGGATCCCTTAACAGTGCGGCCATTTTTGGTGTTGTTCCGGCCATGAAGGCTGCTAGAGTTCCTGGTGCGGGCGGCTGTCCTCCCAGCGGTGGGATCTCAGGACCTTTCCCGCGATTTGGATCTCTGACCCGGATTGGGTTGTCCTCTCTGTGTGATCGATAAGATTGATTTTGATACATGTTGTTATAAAGCTCTTATGAAATATTATCAAAGGAATAACACTTTTCCTAACAAAAACTTGATGATTTAAAGATGTTCTTGAACACTTAAGAACACCAAAAAACGAAAAACCCAGAAAAGCTTACAGATTGAAAACCTTAAACACACTAGTGTTTAAGTCGAAAGATCTACAACAAAAACTAAAAAGAAAGCTTTAGTTTATGATTTAGATATTATTTCACCGTATAAAGTTCCTAGAAACTTATACGAACGTATTAATCACTGAAGAACAAACTGTTCTTGAGCTCGAGAAAAACTTTCTTGAAGATCTAACAATAGCACTGTAAAAGCCCCTCCTTCTAGCACCAAATGTTGTACCGATTTTTGTCGAGTGTATTGATTAACTGATGACAAACAATATAATTTATATATGAGTGATTTTTTACGGATTGAAAGATGATCAAAGATGTTCTTGATGAACTCTTTAAAATTAGGGTTTGTGTTCTTGATCAGTGAGGGTTTGAAGGAAAGCTTAGGGAAAAAGCTAAGCAAAAGTGTTGTCGTTTTTAGGAAAGTTTCGAATGAATTTATTATGCCTTCAAAGGGCTTTATATAGAGGAATACATTTGCATGCATTCATTGTTGACAGTTCAGCATTAATACACCTATTAATATGAATATAATTGCTATTTAATGTAAATACAACTCCTATTAAGATCATCATTTCATGCATTTAATGTATCAACTTTGCATTAAATGCCTCTGCAATCAGCCATTATAAGTCACATCCTACCTGATGCTCGTCATCGAGCACCTTTATTACACCACCTTTGGCTTGTCAACACTCTGGAGATGAACTCTATAGCCTCTTGCTCGTTGTTGCTCGTTTATGTCGGCTTCTAGTCGTCCTCACTTTACCTTGGCTTTTGGATGAGCAACTGGACTTGGATCTTCTCATAACAACTTATCTCCAAGAAATCTTCTAGGATTTCTTCGTAATTATAACATTGCTCGTTATTTTCACCATCGTCGACCATCTTGACTTGGAATATGCACATTACTTCATTAATACCTCTAATTCTTCTTTGATTAGGCGACCATTGAATATCTGTTCGCCAATATAATATTATTTCCCTCCCTTGCTTCCACATAGATATCCTTGACTTGTTGACCCTCAAACAAGGATTTCTTCCTTGTTTCTAATTGGATGTCCGTCCTCGCCATTGCTGATTAGGACTGAATACTTTGACTATTTTTCGTTGAATATTTGACTGGTCAACAATCGAATTGTTGACTTTTTGACTGAACATAATATATATAACATATACCAGTTATGTAACATAACTGTTAAGTATGAATTTTAGCGTAGAAAAAATCGAGGTATTGAAATGGAACTCAATTTTAAAATAAATGGTCTATGATGATAACTTAAAGCTAGCCGCCTGTGTGTTTTTTTCCATTCAAGTTTTTGTTTCTACTTGACTAGAATTAAAGAGATTCGTGTAGTAGAATTGACGTCCATTTGATTGGATATTTTTCCTCCATTTATTTGGCACCATCGAAGAATTTTAAAACTAACATTAGTATATACAATTATATTATTATTTGTGGAGCATTTAATTCGCAAACCAACGACGCGCAATCAATTAAATATGACCAACTACTTTTCATGTAGGCCATATTTTGTTTACCTTTTAAAGTTTGGAATTTATGCCCAATAGCAATTACTTTTTCCATAAACGACTGAGAATTATAACGTGCTTTCTCAAAATAAAATATTACTCCCTCCATCCATGAAAAGTAGGGACATGGGGATGGGCACAAGTTTTAAGAAAATGGTAGATAAAGTAGATAAAGTAAGGGTATTATAGGGTATTGTGGGGTCCATTGTGAATAAAGTGATTGTTTAGGAATAAAATTGATGGCAAATTGAGTAATTAAGTGATAGTTGAAGGGTGATAGTTTCCATAAAGTGCATGGGACTACATTTGGTGGACAAAGAATATGTGTCAAATGGGACTACTTTTCGTGGACGGAGGGAGTACTATGTTTTTCAAAAACTCTGTATTTCTTATAAGTATGTAGATTAATATGATCAGTGCTTGTGTATTACACTGAATTAATATCAGTAAAAAAATAATATTTATAATAGTATATTTGAATTAAATAATTTAAAAAGTATAATTCACATAAAAAAAATCAAATGTGAAATGAAAAGACACATATGATCTTAAGGAAAAAAGATTAACAAAATTTAGAAAATAAAAAATTTAAACAATAAAAAATTAACTCCAGATAGATATTAATCAATTATATATATTTTCTTTATCCCTTTTCTTTTCTTTAGAGATTATTAACCCATGATACAAAATTTGCCCCCTAAGTGTGTGACGATACACAAGATTTTTTTTAAAAAATTCTTCCACTTGGTAATACAAAATCCCAGGTAAATTGTCTCTTATACCCCTTATTTTTTTAATAAGTTATTGCTTTTCTTTTTCATCCGCATTTTTCATTTCGCCTGTATTTCCGTCGAGTCAAGGTGTCCCTTCTTGGCCCTTCTTCCCAGCTTTCTCCCCCATTTCAAATTCAAATATATTATGAATTTTTCTCATATCATTTCATATGTCCGTCGTCTTCGTTTTAGATTTTATTTTTTGTTTGATCGTGATTCTATTTTCGGAGTAATCGAGGGTTTCAGAAATACAGATGTAATTCTTCATCTCCTCTCAAATTTTCGTCGTCTCATTCTCCTCCTCGCCGCCCCGTCGATCCCCCCTGCCTCGCGCCGCCGCCCCTCCCACACCTCCGATTATCCGCAAGAAGTCGAAGAGCAGTCACGATGGAGTCTTGATCTTCGCGGAGTCGAGGTCGATCTGTTCGGCGCCGGAGAGATCGACGAAGACGAGGCTCTCGAGGTCCGGTCACGAACGCAGTAGATCGTTCGTCGGAGTAGATCCGAGTTATGGAAGAAGAAGCTGTCGACGAAGGCCCGATGAAGCATATCTGATCTTTTTACTGGCCGGAATATTGTTGAGGCGAAGGAGTTTAGGCTCGTTCGCCGGAGTAGATCGTCTTCTCCGATCTACGCAGAGCCTGAATGCCCCGTCAAGGTGCTCATCTTCTCCAATCTACGCCGCTTGCGTGATGGCGGCGGGTTTTCTGAAAATAAGTTTTCCCCTATTTCTTCCTACGCGGATCTGTGTTTTCTCGTTTTCGGTACAACATCTACTTCACGTATCTCATTCGACTCTGAGATGTTTTGAATTTTTTTGTGTCAGAAATAATGGATTTGCTTATTTGATTGTAATTCCAACTCTATCGATCCGAGCTGTAAAATTTTGGGTATGATTTTTTGTTTCCGAAGTTTCTTTTTCTCAAGTCCCAGATCTATGAGAACAGAGTTTTTTACTCTATTTTCAAAAAAGCTTTTAATACATTGTTTATTTTTAATTAAAAAAAAGTTTTAAATTCGAGAGAGT
The DNA here is from genome assembly GCA_963675135.1 of Galeopsis tetrahit. Taxonomy (NCBI): domain Eukaryota; kingdom Viridiplantae; phylum Streptophyta; class Magnoliopsida; order Lamiales; family Lamiaceae; genus Galeopsis; species Galeopsis tetrahit. Next base: position 59,882,738 of record OY776123.1, read on the forward strand.
CGCGTATGGCAGTTAAATGTTGTTCCAATAGTGTTTAATTTTTTCTCAATTAGTTGAATGTTCTTTCGTTTTACACAAATGGACATTGTCGAAGAGCTGGAGAATACTTTGTTGGGAAGTTGAATATGTAATAATTAATATAGTATTTTTCTGGTTGTTGTGAATCGATAAATGTTCAATAATATATCTGAAATTCAATATATATATATATAATTATATTCAATATATATATGGATGTTCAATATAATACACATTTTATTTCATTTTTTCTGAGTATATCTAGTCTTGTATGTGAATATTTTAATTAAATGTAATTATATATGTTCAATAATCGTGTCAACGTATTAGGATCTCAAGATGCAGCAACATTTAAGTATATTCAATATATATTGATATTCAGTGTTCAATATTCAGTATATATGTCGATATTCAATATTTAATTATGTAAAAAAATATAAATTAACATATTTGATATAATTTGACATAGTGATTATGTATGAGTTATTCATATTATTTTCTAAATCAAATAAATATTTTTATATAAAAATTTTGAATAAAGAAAATTGAACTAAATATTTTTTACTTAAAATTTTGAAAAAAAAAATCAATAAAAATAGAATTAAAAATAATTTGAATAAAATTTTTAAGTAAAAACTGAATAAAATATAAATAAAAAATTGAATAAAAATAATTCGTTTAGTGAGGAAGAAACAAAATTTAAAACCAATTTTGAATAAATTTTTTGAATAAAATATAAATTAAAAGCTAAATTAAAAATATAAATTAAAAGCTTATCTTCATAAACCAAAATTCTAAAACACTTCAGAATGTCTAGTTAGAAATAGAAAATCCCAACAAATTAAACAAACCCTATAACTTGGCCGTCTCTTAATTTATGAAGTTTCCAAAAAAGCTTCCGATATAATCATCTGTTAAAACAATCCAAATCCATATTTAAAGGGTATTTGACAAAAAAACCCCTTTTAGTTCGAAATTTTTCATAGAAGGTGAGAATCCCAAGCTAAATAATATCCCTCCATCTAAATTATAAGAAAAATCGGAGCTTACCTTACAGTTGAAAACGTGTTTCGCCTTGAGAAATCAAGAAACCAAGTTGTCCGCCTTCTTCTTTCGCGAATCGCCGACTGGAAAAACTTGGAAGAGTGATGAACTTGTTAAGGGAGTTAAAGGTTAAAAGTCTGAAAGTGGGAAATGAATCGAGAGTTGAAAGGTTGGAGTGAGATGGGTGTCATGCAGGTTGATTGGACAGGGGGGCTTTACTTCTGAAAAATGGTTTTGGTCATTCCAAGACAAATTATGCAGAAAGGAAATTTAAGGGCATAATGGTCTTTGTCCCCTTAAAATTTGTATCTCCTCCCACTTTATTAACCACATGTATCATTACACACTTAAAGGCTCCCAATTGTACTAGAGAAAACTCCTCCCTTTTCTTTAAACTAAATTTCAACCACTACAATATTAATGTCACATGTATTTCTTAACTAATAGAATTATCATATACTCCGTATCACTTTACTATAAATATTTTAACACATTAAAATCATGACACATAATACTACATTCATGAATCATGATATATATATATATATCTTTTATTAATGATCATATGAACACAATTCGTTCAAAAGATCGGAATCCCATTAAAAATCTTGTTACGAAAAATTCTCCTCAGAGGTAAAATCGTAATCAAGGAAAAGGGAACCCTTCTACAAATTTACGCAAATCTAAAAAATTTTAAAGACAAATCTTTACATAAAAACTCTCGTAATTGAGCCGGCGGCAAGTCCCACCACGTGTAATCCGCAGCTGCCATGGTTGCTAATTTATCTGCGGCTGCATTCCCTGCTACAACAAGCGCATCTCGCGGAGCATTAAACTAACCCGCTGCCACAAAGCAGCCCCCTTCCATGGTAGTTGCAACACAGTCCCTTTAAGAACTTGCACCATAAATTTCGAATCTGATCGATTCCAGCCAAAACTACTCCTTCCAATTATGCCGAAACGCCAATTTGATCGCATGCAAGGCCGTGAGGGGTTCATCCTCAAATGCAAAGCCCCGGCCGTGTCTCATTGCAAATCCACCCAGAAAATTCTCATTTTCGTCGCCAAAAAAAATACTTTACTATGAAATTACACATAATTTAAACTTATCAGCAATCGATCGACACGTCAACATATAAAACTCCATATTAGGTGATATTCAAAATAAATTTGACAGTAATAAGAAATCACTATGTGTAGGCTTGGCAATTAGTTGGGGAATCATACCTCCACTCTATTTTTCGCGAGGACCCTATAAATTATTATTAATGTATTTTTATTATTATAATATATTTTACAATTATATACTTATACAATAGAATTATTTAATGTTAGGAAAATAAAATTATCCATCCATCTAGTATGGAGAGTCATAGTCATTCTCAATCTTTCATTCTCAAATTTTCAATTGGATTTACCTTTTGATTAATTACTTAGGAATTGCAACTTACAATTTAGTTACTTGTCAGCATTTTTTATTTGATTAGTCACCAGTCATCACCGTACGTGTCTTTTTCTTTCAATAAATTAGAAAAAAAAAAGAGAGAGAGAGAGAATTGAAGAATCCCGCGGTAATGGGGATGAAACATTGTTTTTCCGTTCATTTTGCGGGAGAGTGAAGTTGTTCTCTTTTTCTTATTTTTCTGAAAATGACTATTTTTCCTTTGACTTCTTTCCTTCGTTATGGGACCCAATATTATGATATCGCAAATTCCAGAAGAGAATAAAAAGAAATTTGAAAAAATTACTCCCTCCGTCCGCCTAAGTGATGTGATTGAGAGAGGAGAGAGATAGAGAGAAAAAGTAAGATATAAAGTGAAGTGTAAGAAAAAGTACTTACCAAAAAAGGTATGAGAAGCTTATAGGCGGACGGACCAAAATGGTAAAATGAGAAGCTTATAGACGGACGGACCAAAATGGTAAAATTGGAAGCTTATAGACGGACGGAGGGAGTACTAATTACAACTTACAAGTTACGGAGTATTCCGTCACTCCCATATTAATATTTATAGGTAGATACGCACGCAAATTAAAAAAAATGTAATAATGAGTGAAATTTTAAGGGGTAATTTTGTAAAATTTTATGTATAAAGTAAAGAAATGAATTGACTTTTGTTATTTGTGGAGATGAAGTAATGACATTTGTGTAAAATTGAGGATATTGTAAGGGTGGACGTTCCGAACAGAAAAAATGTGAAAGTTATGGTGTAGAGGAGGGAGTACTATAATTGAGCATGCTTTTCATTAAAAAAGAGAGGGAGTAAGAAATTGAATATTCCAGTACAAAATCACCTTTTAACGAATGATTTTTTCATACAAGCACTTACCTATTCTCAGTTTTATACATCTTCAAACCCATAAACGTACACCTAATTTATGCCACAACAAATATTACCGCAAGATTAAAATATGCAATGGTAAATATATAAACAACACTGTAAAAAAAGGTTAAACAACGATCTCAACGTCCTGTTGGGTTCATGATCTCAGAGAAAACTTCTCCAGGCTTCAATTTTTCACTGCTGGAAGTTGATATACCGCTGGTCTTTGATCCACTTGTCGTTCTCGAAAACAAATCCCCCTCCGTCGAATTTGGCTCACTACCTCCAATCAACGGCCAAGACGACGGGCTCACTGCAACGAACCCACCCTCCTCCCCGTCGGTGTCCCTGCCCACCGCCGTTTCCTGCAACTGCAACGCAAACTCCAGGCTCCAAACGACGTCGCTCATTGCTGGCCGATTAAACCCCTTGTCTTTCAGGCAATTAATCGCCGTCTCAACAAACTTGCTCAACGATTCCGCAGCTATTTGGCCGTCCAGATTGGGATCCATAATCTGCTCAACCGTCCCCTTCCTGAAATTCAATTTCCCCCATTCAGCTAAATTCACTTGCTCTCTCGGCAGCTTCGGCATTATAGGCGGCCTCGCGCATAGGACTTCGAACAACACCACTCCGAATGAGTACACGTCGGATTTCTCCGTCAATTGCTGCCGTTTGTAGTACTCCGGATCGACGTACCCGAAACTGCCCTTCACGGCGGTGCTGACGTGTGCGTGCATCCCGCTAGTGGGCCCGACTTTCGAGAGGCCAAAATCGGAAACCTTCGCCACGAATTTCTCATCCAGAAGGATGTTGGTGGACTTAACGTCGCGGTGGATGATGGTGTTCTTAACTCCGGTGTGGAGGTAGTGCAAACCCTTGGCGGCGCCCAGGCAGATCCGGAGGCGTTGACTCCAAGTCAACGGCGACTTGCATTGACTCGTCAAACCCCACTCCTCAAATAATTCACTTCTTGACTTTCTTGCCACTCATCTTCCTTGTTTCCACCTTTTATGTTTTTTTTTTTCCTTTTTAAAGGTACACACAGTTATTTATTGAGGGTAGGGTATGGCTATCAGCCTATCAACACCAAATTATGTTATACACACTTTTACTAAAATTTGAAAATCAATTTAAAATATTAAATTCATCCTACTTTTTTTTTTTCTATCATTCAAAATCTCCTTCTTACTAAACACAACTCATTTAACTTTTTTTCCTCCCACTTTTTCATTCACAACACACCCCATTTAACATTTAGGGTTTATAGAATTTTTTATATTTTTTATTTGTTTAGATTATTTGGAGTGATAACATTGTAGATACCTAGTTGGTCTACAGACGAAGCATTGGAGACTCGAAGCTGGAATGTCTTGATCAGGTCTCGAACAAAATGAAAATCAATTGCAATATGCTTCATTCGAAAGTGAAAGACAAGATTTGAACACAAATAAGTAGCCCCAATATTATCACAGTAAATAACTGGAAGATTTGGAATCGAATAACACAACTCACGAAACAAGGATTTCAACCATTGAACTTCAGAGGCAGCGGAGGCAATAACACGATACTCAGCATATGTTGAGGAACGAACAATTGATTTTTATTTCTTGGAGGACCATGAAATGGGATTAGCCCCAAGAAATACAATATAAACACTGATTGAGGTACGATCGTCACTGTTGTCGGCCCAATCAACATCAGTAAAATAGTGTAGGGACGAAGACGGGTCAGGTCTCAAGGTGATCCCTACATCTCGGGTTCCATTTGAGTAATGAAGGAGTCTTTTGACAGCACTCCAATGAGTTGTGGGTGGGGCATGCATAAACTAAGACAACTTATAAACAGCAAATGCAATATCAGGCCTAGTGAGTTGAAGATATTGAAGACTACCAAGTACTTGACGATATTAAGTGGCATCTGTGGGAGGGGTTCTATCCGCAAGGACAAGTAAAGATGAGGTGGACAACAGAGTTTGAACCGGTTTGGAGGTGAGCATATTATGTCGAGTAAGGAGATCAACCACATATTTTCGTTGAGAGATGAAGCAAGATTTGGTTTTTTGAAGAACTTCAACTCCCAAAAAGTAGGAAAGTGGGCCAAAATCTTTGACTAAAATTTTGGTACCAAGATCCTTAGCCACTCGAGTGAGGAAGGGGACATTATTTCCTGTGAGAATTAGATTATCAACATACACTAGGAAATAAGCAGTAATACAAAATTTATTGTACACAAAAAGAGACTCATCCGACTTTGTTTTAATAAATCCAAGTCCTTCCAAGAACGTTCTAAGAGCATTGTACCAGGCATGAGGTGTTTGTTTCAAACCATAAATAGATTTATGTAGTTTACAAACATAGGACAAAAATGCCTTATCAATAAAACCAGTAGGTTGTGTCATGTACATTGTATCTGATAAGGTAACATGGAGAAATGCATTGTTCACATCAAACTGTTGAAGAGACCAATTTCGAGTAACAACAATACTAAGAACAACTCTATCAGTAGCAGGTTTGACGACTGGACTAAAGTTTCTGTGTAATCAATAATCGGATGTTGATGAAATCCTTTTGCCACATGACGAGCTTTTAATTTGTTTAAGGATCCATCTAGTTTGTGTTTGATGCGAAAGATCCATTTAGAGCCAACAATATTTTGAGACTCATTAGGAGGGACCAAGTCCCGAGTTCCATTCCTGAGAAGAACATCAAATTCAGAGGACATAGCCTCCCTCCACCTTTCACATTTCAAGGCTTGTGTAACACAACTTAGTTCAGTCTCAATAGATATTGATGATGTCAGACAATACCTTTGATTAGGTTTGAAAATCATGTTCTAGGATCGAGTGACCATACTTGTCCTGGGCAGGGCTTGGGGTAATTCAAGCGGTGCATGAGGCTGCGGAGTAGGAGCTAGCAGCACGAGGGATGTGGAGGTGGGGTGGGGTCGATTATAGGTGGTAGGATGTGTGTGGGTGTATTTATCAGATTGGTGGGTGTATCGGGTGTATTTATTAGATTCGTAAGTGTTTCTGGTGTATTTACTAGAACATGGGGTGTATCGGGTGTATTTATCAGATTCGTAAGTGTTTCTGTTGTATTTACTAGAACATGGGGTGTGTTGGTTTTTGGGGTTGCAAAGGGAAATATGTATTCAACGAATTGAACATGGCGAGAGGTATATATTTTGTAAGTGGACAGGTCGAGGCAAAGATAGACACTTTGGGTAAGGGAGTAGTACCCAATGAAGACACAAGGTGTGGATCGAGTTTCAAGTTTATGTGTAGTGTATGGACGGAGCCAAGGATAGTTTAGGCAACCAAAGACTCGAAGTTTGGAGAGATTTGGAGATTGTTTGAGTAAGGCTTGGAAGAAGGATATCATGTTTAGGTTAACTTTGAGAATATGGTTTATGACGTAGGTGGCAGCACACAATGCATAGGGCAGTGGCATGGAAACATGATGAAGAAGGGCAAGGGCTATGTCAACAACATATTTGTGACGACTTTCAGACATATCATTGTGTTCGGGAGTATGAGGAGGAGTGGTAAGAAGAGTAATGTCATGGGATTGGAGAAACGGGCGGAAAAAAATAAACTCACCCCCATTACCTGTGTATAGCATTTTGATTTTGGTTTGATAGTAGTTTTCAACAATGGTTTTATAAGTGGTGAAAGTGGATATGACATCAGATTTGCGTTTTAGAGGATAGACCCACATGTATTTGATGAAGTGATAAGAAAAATAGGGATTAAAGTTTTTATAGTCCTTTAAGTTGGACTAATTTTGAATTTGGTCTTGATGAAATACACATTTTATTTTTGATCCCATAAGTTAGCCCAAATTTTGAATTCAGTCCAATTACATGTTATTGCAGGTAAATGAACAGGTCAAATCTTTATTTTTGTATTTTCCAAATGGCATTTTTTGGTGATTGTTTATATTGAATGGGTATAGGGCACGGGTTGAATTAAAAATAATGATCGGATCGTGGGTCAGGTCAAATAAAACAGGTCGGGGCCAAACAATTTTTTTTGGAGCACATGTATAAATTTTTGTTAGTCAGTTAATATAAATCTGGGCCAACTTTTGTTTGGCCCGCCCCGTTTTATTTGACCTGACCCACGACCCGATCGTTACTTTTAATTTATTTCGTGCCCTATACCCATTTAATATAAACAAACACTAAAAATGTCATGTAAAAAATACAAAAATAAAGATTTGACAGGTTCATTTACCTACAATAGCTGGTAATTGGACTGAATTCAAAATTTTGGCCAACTTATGAAATCAAAATGTGTATTCCATCAGGACCAAATTCAAAATTAGTCCAACTTAAAGGATTGTAAAATCTTTAATCCCTAAAAAAATAGGACATAGTACTTGAAACCATCATAAGATAAAACTAGGGAAGACCATACATTAGAGTAGATAGTTTCAAGAGGATGATGTGAGAATATACTAAAATCAGTGAAAGGTAGTTTATGACTTTTTATACAATGACACGAATCACAACTAAATAATGTTAACTGAATAATAGGTAAGTGACTAGATAACAAAGTATGAGATTAAAAAAAATATGGATTGATTGCCTAGGCAAGCATGCCAAACGGATAGAGGAAGACGGGTGGATAAAAATGTGGTAGGTGGGTGGACGGAGTGGTTGAGTACCCGTGTCGACCCCACGTAAAAATTATTAACTCGGCTCCCCGTACGACCATCCCGTACGTGAAAGGAAGATGAATCAAAAACAACATCAACATTATTATCTCGACATAAGCTTGACAAAGGAATGAGATTGGTGGAATGGGGAGTGGGGAGAATTATGGGTGGTAGTGTGTAAGGAATTGGTGGAATAGTGGAATCGAGGATGATGGATAGTTTGTTTAGGAGTAGATAGTGTACGGGAGTTTGGGGAAATTGGGTAAGGTGGTGTGTATATTGGGGTGGTTCCAACCAATTGGAGGTTAGAGGGAGGCGGTTGCAACCAGGGACGGAACTACTCATAAGTTGGGGGTGGCCCTGGCCCCCCTCAGATTTTTTATTTTTTTACTATTTATATAGTATTAATTATTTAATTTTATATTTACTTTCTATTTTCAATATTTACTTGTTTTCTCTGTGTAGATAATTATATATATGGTGAGCCCATTTTCATCAGCCCATCAACAAATCATTCCATCAGCCCAATTGTACAAACCCATGTTTTAATTACTTAGCATCTCAATTAATCATCTTCACAAATCACAAACACAAAGTAATCCTGCAGCCAGAAAGAAGGAAAGGAACAATAATGGTATTTTTTTTTTATTTAACTTTTTATTGTAATATTTATATAGATCAAAATATATTCTGCAATGAACTTAGTTTAGTGAAGACTACACTTCAAAACAAGACAGGATTAATTTTCTTTCGAATTACATGTTAGTGTACATTGAGAGTAAATTACAAAAAAAAAAAATCGAGACTTAATTGTAGATGATTTTCATGATATGCAAGAAAGACATTCTAAGTTCTAGTATATTAAGGATATATTTTTGTATTTTGAGATATTTAAATATGAAAATTGATATACTTAGTGTAAATATAAAATATCTGATTTTTTTATAAAGAACATATATTAGTGTCAAATTTTATATGTTGGCCCCTCTCAACCTAAGTTCCTGGTTCCATCCCTGGTTGCAACAGATGGGTTTGTTGCAACCGTGAGACGGTTGTGGCCGGTGACAACCGAAGGGTGGTGGGGCGGTCGGGTGCTAGGACCGAGGAGTGGGTGTATATGTGTGATCGGAGTGTGAGCCGATTGACTTGTTGATACAATATAAAGTGATTATGAAAATTATGATTTCATTTAAATGGAGTATATATAGATACAAGATATATCTATATTTACAAGTGGTTAAATTTCATTAAGAATAATTTTATTTCTCACTTTGATAGAATCAATAATTAAGTTTACATATACAGAGATGATTTCTTCAATCAAGGAAGCAAAATAGGGGAAGGAAATAAAATCAATCTTCTATATTAGTGCCAAATTATGCTAATCATCTAAGTATGGGATACATGCACTACATCAATCTCAATATTATGTATCAATCTCAATACTCCCCCTCAAGTTGGCTCGTGAAGATCTCGAATGCCCAAGTTAGATAACAAAGCACGAAAATGGTTTGTTCCCAAAGCCTTGGTGAAGATGTCGGCTAACTAATCATGTGTGGACACCTTTGTTGGACAAATTTCTCCAGACTGCAGACGTTCTTGAACAAAAAAACAATCCATCTCAACATGTTTGGTACGCTCATGCAATACAAGATTCGATGCTATGTATAAGGTTGTTTTATTATCACAATGTAGAGTAGTTCCTTCTTCTTGTTTGGCTCTCAAATCCTTAAGTAGACATCGTAACCATAGAATTTCACTTACGGTTACTGCCATCGCACGATACTCCGCTTCAGTCGAAGAACGTGAGACCACGGTTTGTTTCTTTGTTCTCTAGGAAATCGGTGCTCCTCCAATAGGAATGAAGTAACATGTGCAAGAACGATGAGTGAATTTTCACCCTGCCCAGTCTACATCACAAAAGGCCTCTAACTCAAGTCCTCTATCTCGCGGCAAGAATATTCCTTGAACTACCGTGCATTTTAAGTTACAGAGTATACGCATTGCTGCCTTCATATGTTCCCTCCTTAGATCGTGAAGAAATTGACTAAGGATTTTCACGGCATATGTGATATCGGGCCTTGTCATTGTTAAGTATAAAAGGCGTCTAACAACGCGTCGATATAGTCCCGACTCCAATCGTGGACTGCCACTCGTCTTGCTGAATTTTATGTTTTGATCCATTGGGAAAGCACTTTGTTTACTCCCTTGAACGCCTGCTTCTTCAAGGATGTCGAGTGTATATTTTCGTTGGCTTAGAAAAAGACCATCGGTAGTTCTATAAGCCTTAATGCCAAGGAAATACTTCAAAGCCCCCAAATCCTTAATACCGAAAGTCTTCTGCAATAAGGACTTTGTTACATGAATATGAATAGTGTCGGTTCCTGCAATGATCACGTCATCAACATATATCAAGGCAACTGTATAAGTACTACCACTGTGATAAATAAATAGGGAATGGTCTGCTCGAGATTGGTAGAACCCATGTCAAGAAGTGCTCGAGTAAATTTATGATATCAATTTCGAGACGCCTATTTCAAGTTGTATATATATTGATTTTTGCAGTTTGCATACTCTTGTCTCCCCCTCTTTCACAAAGCCCTAAGGAATTTTCATGTAAACATTTTCATCCAAGTCACCTTGCAAAAATGCATTATATACATCCAACTGATGAATGCACCGTCCTTACTTTATCACCACACCAATAAGACACCTGATAGTCACTAACTTGGCCACCGGGGCAAAAGTTTCGTGAAAATTTATTCCATATACTTGAGTAAATTCTCTTGCCACAAGACGCACTTTAAAGCTTTCAACCTCACCATTGGGCTTGAATTTTATTTTGTACACCCATTTTGAATCCACCACTTTCTTAGAGGCTCTAATGTCCACGTTCCAATTTTTTCAAGGGCATTAATTTTATTTTGCATGGCCTCTCTCCATTTGGGATCTTTGACAACCTGATTAAAGTGTTTGGGCTAATCATAGGATGTGATGGCCGCTATAAAACTTTATGAGCATCAGTGAATTTATTGTATGAGACAAAGTTGGATAGAGGATATACATGTGAGGTTACTGAGTGAGCAGTAGACTATGGATGTTGCAAGGAGGGTGGCAAGTCAGTGTCAAAATCTAAGAGATGTTTCGGTTGACAACGTCTAGCCCCCTGCCTTATTTCTCCATAGTTCGATGCTACCCCCCAAAGGCTCATTTTTTTGGTGTTGTTCACTACTTGAGGCAATAGTAGGACCATTGTCCCCAACTGACACTCGATCAAGAGAAGACCCAAAAATGGACTTATTCCATCATCATCACCTAGGTCCAATTTCCATGTTTTCTCATGTAAAGCACACTTATCATCAATATTGCATTGCTTGCCCTTGTGAGGAAAAATATGCTCAAAAAAATTAACATCTCGAGATGTATAAATTTGCTTCGTGTGACGGTCGTACACACGATACCCCTTTTGCCCGTTAGGATATCGGATAAATATTTCGGATCTCCCTCTTTCACCAAACTTATCACATTGTTTACTGTTTACATGAGCATAAACTAAACACCCGAAAACCCTCATGTTATTGTAAGTGGGGCATTTATTAAACAAAATATCAAAAGGGGTTCGATTTTTTGTCGTTATTGAAGAAAGGCGATTAATAATGTATGTGACTGTCAAAATGCATTCCCCCCAAAATTGAATAAGTAATATAGCATGGAATCTAAGTGATCTTGCTATCTCCAATATATACCTATGTTTTCGCTCCACCAACCCTTTTTGTTGAAGCGAATTAACACAAGAAGTTTCTAGTAAAATTCCATTGCTAGCATAATAATCTAACATGAAATTGGATTTAAATTCACCACCATTATTTGCCCTTATTCTCCGTACTTTCTTGTCAAATTGATTATGCACCATATTGCTAGTCAAATAATGTTGCACCTCAAATTTAAACCTCATAAGAAAAATCCAAACTCCCCTACTGTAATCAAGTGGTGAACACCTGAAAAAGAAGACATCTTATAACCCCCCCCCCCCCACCCCACATATCACAGTGGATCATCTCAAAGCAAGAATGAGTTTTTATAGAACTATTTGAAAAGGGTAAACGAGTCTGTTTTGTTTTCATACAAGGCTCACAATGTTTCAATCGTGCACTATTGACTGTTGGTCCCTAAACGAGTATCAATGATGGTGAAAGTCTAGAGGGGGGTAAATAGGCTTTTAGATTTTCAATCTTTTTGTGTGTTCGATCAGATGAGACAACCAGAAGAGCTATGTGATCAAGTAGTTTGATGCAAACAAGATGATCTGATCTTAGAGTGCGAGTGTAGAGTAGCAGATAAAGATAACAAACCTACTGATTGCTATATCAGTTGGTCAGTTGGAAAGTTATCTCAAGAGCTACTAGTGCAGAATTGTGTAGGCCCTAAATATTTAGACTCGTGTGTTGAATGAAAACCTTTTTAATAAAGAATGACTTTATCAAACAATGAATGATATCAGTTGATGAACTATCTGCTGATGGTAAAAACAAACTTAGTGAATTTTGACTCTTTTGAAAACTTATGATTTAGAAATATGAATAATCAATATAAACAATAAATAACACAAGTATTTATAGTGGTTTGAACAACTTGTTCTACGTCCACTCTCACGACTCAATCGTGATATTAATTCTTTTAAATAAAGGTCCTTGCTAATTTATAGTCCCAAGAGAAGACTTTGATCAAGATACACTTCCTTAAGTGTATACGGATCTACTTGTTATGAAGAGAACAAGTACTTTTTACAAAGGGTTTGTTTCTTACGGATAAAATAAAATATGATGTGAATAACCAACTAAGTGTGAAAGAACCACACTTTTCTAAGCTCTAAAGATAAGAATCTTGAAATGGGCTTAGTATTTAGAAACTTAAAGCTAAGGATAAAATATGAATTCAGGCTTTAGAGAACTCTTAAAGATTTCAGAATGCTCGAGTGTTCTTGAGGTCAGTTGGTGAGTTCTTCGCATATAGTTTCTGTAGTCATTCAAGTGAAAGACATCTTGTATTTATAGAGAGAACTGAGCTCCAAACTAGCCGTTGGTGAGAACTAGCCTTTACAACATATCTTCTATTTTTAGGATGAGATTTTCATGGATTAGATATCTCCTTGATTTCTGGTACGACATTTCCTTAAAAGGGAATGTGCATTAAATGTTTTGTACAATCCTGAAAAAGATTTCTGAAACCCTAGTCCAAGTCAACTTCATAGTTGGGTTGCCATCTTCTAATTGATCCACATCAGCCGAGTTGTTAGACTTGCAGTCTTGTCTTCTGTTTGAGTTTGTCAGATGATATCCGGCATTCTCTTTGTCTTATTTTAGCTTTGCCTCTTCTTCTTTTAATGCATTCTTCAATAAATGTCTTATATTATCTGATCAATCAGACTAACATTCTTTAATGCTCTTTAAGGTTTTGCTTGAGAAGATCTGGTGAGGTTCACATATGTTGGTATCTTCTGATCGGCAGATCTCATGTAGCTATTATCAGCTGATAAGGTATACAAGAATCTTTCAGTCCGATTTCATTAATGAACTTTAATGTCTTCTAGTCTTTATTCTTCTACTCTTTAAGTCTTGAGCAAACGCGTGTTGATCCAATGTGGTATCAGTTGATATACATACAGTTGATCCCACTTGCTAAGACTTAGACTTATAAACTATCTTCGAATTTCTTCTATTTTTTTGTTTTCCAAGTATCAGTTGAATTCCCCCTTCAGTTGATAGTACTATTTGTAAAGTACTTGACTTCTCTCTTTTCCCTTCTATCAGCTGTAGAAAACCTGAAACACTTAAGAAAATTTATTAGTAGATTTCTGGAAATAAATTTTATAGTCTAAGATATATACATAAATTTGCGCAAAATGAATATATATATTATATACATATTTACGAACAAATGAGTTATTCCATAAGGATCTTTAAGAATTTCAAGGAAATTCCCCCTAAAAGTAATAACTCTTCTGAAACGAATGAACTATACAATATATTTACAAAAGCAATTTGAGTTATTCAAGTTAAGGATCTTTAAGAATTTCTAAGAAATTCCCCCTATATTGTATAACTTTATAAAATTTCCCTCATCTTTAATCATTTTCTTCATTGGGATTATACTTACCTGGTAGATGCGTGTGTCTATTCAACTCATCTGATTATCATCTTCTGGTCTAATATCTCCTAAGTCCCAGCTGATGTCTTCTCAGCGGATGGCTTAGAGATGTCTAATTCCATCAAACCTAGAGAATAACATGACTTTCTAAACCTTACTTCTGCTAAAGGCTTAGTGAGCATATCCGCCCTTTGGATATCTGTGTGTATCTTCTCCATCCTAATATCCTTCTTCTCCCCACGATCTCTTATAAAATGATGTCTAATGTGAACATGCTTACACCTAGTGTGGAGAACTGGATTCTGAGTGATGACTATTGCAATGTTGATATCACAATATATGGGAACTTCTTTAGCAACAATGTTATAATTCAATAACTGCTGATTGACTTAACCATATCAGCTGACTACAACAACTACCAGCAGTCATATATTCGACTTCAGTAGTAGAGGTAGCAACTGAGGTTTGCTTCTTGGAGAACCAAGAAATCAGTTTACTTCCTAGAAACTGACAAGTGTCAGAAGTAGATTTCCTATCTATTTTGCACCCTCCATAGTCAAAATCTGAATAGTCACTCATATCCAAACTATAATCTGATGGATACCACAAACCCATATTCACTGTACCTTTGAGATACTTTAGAATCTTCTTAGATGCTTCTAGGTGGCTTTCCTTTGGATTTTCTTGAAATCTTGCACACACACCAACGACAAAAGTGATATTTGGTCTACTAGCAGTCAGGTACAAAAGAGAACTAATAAGTGTTATATACTTAGATTTTTCTACTGATTTACCATCTTCATCTGGATCCATCTTAAAAGAAGTCATCATGGGGACCTTGCACACCTTACTCGTTTGTACACCAAATTTTGCAAGCAAATTCCTTGTGTACTTATCCTGAGTAATGAATATCCCATCTTGACTTTGCTTCACTGGTAGACCTAAGAAGTAGTTCATCTCTCCCATCATGGACATCTCAAATTTGCCTTGCATCAAATTTGAGAACTTATCACACATTTGTTGATTAGGTGAACCAAATATGATATCGTCTACATAGATATGGACTAATAAGATATCATCTCCTTCTTGAATCCTAAACAACGTCCTGTCAATGACACCTTTTGTGAATCCATTGTCAATCAGGAACTGGGATAGTGTATCATACCAAGCTCTAGGAGCTTATTTTAGTCCATAGAGAGCCTTCTTTAAACGATATACTTGATTGCTTTATTCAAAGTCTGGAGGTTATTCAACATAAACTTCCTCCACAAGTACTCTGTTTTAAAATGCGCTTATGACGTCCATTTGATACACCTTAA